>CM059443.1:47103924-47358961 GCA_030390025.1 Squalus acanthias
AGAATAAGGGGGCACCCTTTTAAATCGGAAATGAGGAGGAAGTTCTTCTCTGAGGGTCGTGAATCTTTGGAATTCTCTTCCCCAGAGAGCTGTGGAGGCTGGGTCATTGAATATATTTAAGGTGGAGATAGACAGATTTTTGAACAATAAGGGAGTCGAGGGTTATGGGGAGCGGGCAGGGAAGTGGAGTTGAGGCCAAGATCAGATCAGCCATGATCTTATTGAATGGTGGAGCAGGCTCGAGGGTCCAAATGACCACCTCCTGCTCCTACGTCTTATGTTCTTATGAATTCCTGTGAAATTCTTATGCCTGGTAAAAGCAGGTGTAAGGCCTGCTTTTACCAGCTTAAGACTTTTAAAGAACAGGAAAAATAATTTTTTTCAATAATTTACACATTTAAAAACCTGTAAAATAAGGTAAATTTATTTTTAGCCCCTTTAAAATATGTAAATCTCTTTTTCAAAAAAATTAAATTTTTGTTTTAAATATTTAATTAAATGCCATTTTGATTAATTTTAAATATGTGATGGATTTTTTTATTTATTTGAAATGTACGTGTATTTTTGGGGTATTCCCATTCATACTTATGAGGATTCCGTACATACATGGGGATCCCGTTCTTTCATTGGTTGGGCCGGCCCATGTGATCCCAGGGGTGCTTGTGAACCGCATGCACCCCTGGTATGCGTGGGCCTCTACGCAGGCCGACGCATAGAGACCCAGGAGCGCAAGTGTCCGAACCTCTGGGACCATCAGGTAAATTTGTAGATTTTCTGCTGGTCGGAGGCATCTGCAAATTCGGGGCCAATGTAAACTCTCTCTAAATCTGACCCATAATCATACATTGAAATGCATAGAAGTTGCACCAGTCCGTCTCAGTGTTTCACTTCCGCAAGCAAATAGTCCTAATCGCATTTACCTGCCCTGTTCCCATATCCCTTCACCTTTCCAGTCTAATCTTGAATGTTGACGTAGTTTCTGCCTCAACCTCTAATCTTTCAAGTGAATTCAACAGCCTCACAACTCTGTGCAGAGAGGTTTCTCTTGCTCTTGTGTGAAATCTCATACATTTAATCTTGTATCTGTAGCCACTTGTTCTAGCTCTTCAACCACTAGATTTGTCTGCTTCTATCCAAAATAAAAGCAAAATACTGCGGATGCTGGAAACCTGAAATAAAAATAAAAAATGCTGCAGACACTCAGCAGGTCAGGCAGCATCTGTGGAGAGAGAAAGAGTTAAGATTTCAGGTCGATGACCTTTCGTCGGAACAGTCTAGCCTGCCCCATCCCTTTTATAATTTTGAAAACTTCTGTCATAGCGCCCCCATAATCTGCATTGTTCTAATAAAAAGCACCCATATTTTAGAGTAAGTCCAAATAAAACAAAGTATAGCAAGGGTAACTCTCAGCATGCTGAGGTCTGTGGTCTGGAGGAGCTTACAACGACACCAAAGGCTGGTGTGACTCCTACCTGGTGCCTCAACAAAGTACACCAGCTGGCTGCACTGCTAACTTGGGCAGGGTGTTTTCCTGAGGTCAGGTGGCTCTCTCTAGGATCTGAATTTAGAACAAATACAGTTTTGAAGTCCAAAGTAAAATATTTGAAACTGTAATTTCAGGGTTTTGAACTAACGATATGACAAACACGCTCGTGACAAACTTTAGCCACCTTTAGGAACAACAGACATCAGTTTCTGTTTTGTGACGAGTATACTAATTTCTCTTTAATGTTTCTCCCAAGTTACTCTCTCCCCATGTCTTGTGAACTTGTGGCATTGCTCCCAAGACCTTGGCTGCTGTTGACCTGGGCCAGCAACCAGAACATGTGTGAAAATAGCCCCACGATGGAGTTCCTGACCTCTGATCCTCACCTCCCTGCAATGGTGCATTTGCAAGCATGCTCCTCCAGCCTGCACCAGCACACTGCTGCCACAGGAATCTTGAAGTCAAAGTTATTTGAGACTTTAGTAGTGAAACTTTGAATTTTGTTTTCTGGATACTCAGAAAAGCTGTTATTATACGGATGTAATGACCCTGTCCTATTGAGTTCCAGCATAATAATTTCGGTTGAATAATATTTTATAATGTAAAAACATTTACAAGTATTTATCTTGTATCTTTTCAGGGTGTGGTTGGAGGATTTACAGGAATAGTCACAAAGCCAGTTGAAGGTACATAGTCCAAATGTTATAACATTGCATGTAAATGTATTGTTTTGGAACAATGAATGGACGATTGAATACCACACAATACACTTCATATTAATGAACTTTTCCTTTGCATAATGTGTTCAACTGCATGATTGCAGCTACATTGCTGTTCCCAGCTGCCCAGTCATATCTCGGAAGCACTATATTGCATTATTCCTGCCTTATTTTAGATTTCTAGCTCCCTGACTTATTGGAGAAGGAAATACATGTCAGTATTCAAACTGTGTAAAATCACTGTTTTAAAGCCCAAAACTTAAACATTGCTCATTCCCAAATCCTTTCTGTGAAGATCACCAAAAAGTTATAAGATCCAAAACTTGACAGTCAGATTCCATTTTTATTACATGGGATTGTTATGTGTTTTGGGGATCACATTCTGCAACTTCATTCCTTTATAATTCAGGCCACTGGCTTATTGGTGATTAAATACGTCAAATTCTGTTTTTAATTCATGTGGTTGTGGAATTTTCTGAGAATTTTACCAGTCTTTTACAGATTGGGAATTCCAGTTATAAATCCATTTTTTGACACATGCCACAAAAGTGTGCAACTCGTAGGCTTAAAGCAGTGTCCCAGGTCTGGAGGGCGGGCCCCTGTCTCAAGCTGGTCACTAGAAAGTGTGCCAGAATGGTCTAAATGCTCAGTGACTCTCTCCCTGAAATTTCTTTCCTGTTTGGGCTGCACTTGGCACTACCCATGATACCAATATTTTTATGTTTCATGCCATTACACCCAATTCCTTTTTATTTTCTGGTACATTTTAAGTTGTGCTCTCTCTGTGTGAGAACATATGGGAAAAAGGTCAATGCTGGTAAATTGATGAGAAATCTGAAACTCAAATGTTTTATTAAATAGTCAGTGTATGACTAATAAAAGTATTTTATGTAGCAAGTACATACCTTAGTTCAAAAGGCTGGGGACAAAGCATATTGTACACCTGTAAATTAAAGGTTAGCCACGTGCATGGATTGTCTCAGGGTTTGCTAACATTTTGTTTTGTGTTAACCTGGAGCATTGGTGGTGTTTAGGAATGAGTGATGTCTAATTTCAGTAAGCAGCTGGTGGCAGTATCTGCTCTGAATATCTTTCAAGCATTGAATTACCATTTCCAAGTAAAGAAATACCATTTCCTGCAACAGGCGCCAAGAAGGAAGGTGCAGCTGGTTTCTTTAAAGGAGTCGGCAAAGGTCTGGTTGGAGTGGTTGCACGGCCAACGGGCGGGATCATTGACATGGCCAGCAGCACTTTGCAAGGAATTAAAAAGTAAGATTTGCTGAACCAACAGAATTCATCGGAATCTTCTTCCAGTGGTTCTCTACTTTTGAGAAATCTCGGATGTTTAAATACTGCTCTTACTGCTGTGTAGGGAAGAGCTAACACAAACTTAATGTATATATTACTTTACATTTTAATGGGAGATGGATTTCTTACATAACTGGGATTCAAAAAATATTTTTAATCAAATTATTATACCTTCTATCTTGATTTCATCACCCACAGTGCATCAACTGCATTCATGAGGGGCACAGCATAAATTACAATGACTAACATTTTACATTCGGATGAAGAATGGAGCACTTAAAATACGCAAATCTACTTGCCTTCAATTTTATTTCCTTTCAGCATCTTTTAATGGACTTGCTCCATTAATGATCACTAGCTATATAAGAAAAAAAGTAACTGTCATTTATTTCAATCCTTGACTCCACTAGGGTAGCAGAATCAACCGAAGATGTAAATAAACTCCGTCCACCTCGGTGTATCCGTGAGGATGGAATCATCAGGCCTTATGATCGAACTGAATCCGAGGGATGCCAGCTATTTGAGGTAAAATCTGCTGCTATTGTTTGGAAACTGGAAAATAGATGAAACAGTAATCTAAATCCCGTGTAGATCTCCTGTAAAATCAAGAAAGTCGTGATGCTGCAAACAAAAGAGCTTTAGTTTCACAAGTTGTGCTGTCAACAAACCTTGGATTTTGAAATGGAGGAAGTGAATGAACTGCTGGAATTTAAGTAGCATTCACTATTTGATACATATTGAAAACAGCTGGAGCATTACACTCAGGATTATGTTCCAACTGTTTTCAACAAATATATGGAATAATGAATGATGCTTCCTCCATGGCCATTGCTGAAGTTATGCCAGTCAGGTTTGTATTCACTCACTGAGCCGGGTTTTGTGTCTTCACTCACTGAGCCGGGTTTGTGTCTTCACTCACTGAGCCGGGTTTGTATTCACTCACTGAGCTGTGTTTTGCTCTTTGGCTTCTATTTTACAATGCTGCAGCTCAGTTTTGCTGCATGGCTTGCTGCTTAAACACTGTTTTTAGATACACTCAATATTTTTCCCCTTCAACTCCAAACCTTTGCATAGTGGTTCTGGTGCATGCATATCACCAATTTTCAACCATGACAACGATATGTTAATCTATCCATCATACATTAACTTAACTTGCTCCTACTGAACCCTCCAGTGTTGGCCTCGGTACCCAAAGTGTCAACTCAATCATGACACAATTGATGGAGCGTGTGGGCCTCTCTGATAAGCCGATGGTATACATACTGCTGATTCATCAACGGTACAACAAAACCCCAAAGAAAAGTTTATATATATTTTTTTAAATCTTTGTTGCTTCAGGGTGTGGTTACTATGATCTATTTTGGTTCCCCCTGATGTTTAACTTTTGTATATCTCTCAGAATAAAGACAGGTTGAATAAATTTAGTTGAGCGGTGATCTGATCGATTTCTTTAAATTGATGATGGGATTGGATAGTGTGGATACAGATAAACTACTTGCTCTGGTTGGGGAGCATAAGGGATCATAATCTTCAAATTAGAGCGAGGCCATTCAGGAGGGAAATCAGAAAGTGCTTCTTCACAGTGGAAATCTGGAATTCTCTCCTCCAAAAGGCTGTGGATGCTGGGCCTCAATTGAAATTTTAAACACTGAGCTTGATAGATTTTTGTTTAGTAAGGGTATCAAGGGATACGGAGCAAAGGTGGATAAATGAAGTTGAGCGACAGATTAGCCATGATCTAATTGAATGGCAGAACAGGCTCCAGGGGCTGAATGACCTACTCCTGTTTCTGTGTGTTCTGTTTGCTTTGACTACTGCTGTGCAATGAGTGGACATGGTCAGTGTTGAGTCTAATGTCACCATAAGTACGCGCCCCACTTGTTTTCTTCTTGTGCACCACGCCCTGTGCTTATCTGTATTGAATTTCAGCTGTCATAGTTCTGCTCACTTACAGATATTCTTTAGCTCCTTGTGTCATTCCTCAGCTGCTTTATTAAACTTTACTCGCACCATCCCCAGCTCTCCCAGTTTGGTATTATCTGCGAATTTGACCAACTTGCATTGTGTTTCTGAATCCAGGTCATTTATATAAATCGGAAACGGTCAGAGCCCTGCCACTGATCTTTGAAACACTCCACTCCACACGTCCCCGGCTCCATATCACTCCCCTAACTAGTACCTACTGCTTCCTCTCAGCCAGCTCCCCGTGCACCTTCAAGTTTTGTTGAAATTCCCAGTGTCCTAAGCCTGCATCACAGCCATTCATCTGAGCTTTATTGAAGGCTATTTGTTATGTTATATCATCGGGTTTCCAACCTGTACTTGTGATGTCACATCCTCAACAAAACTCAAACCGAATCTGCCCTTTTTGAAACTATGTTAACTGTCACTTGCTAGGTTATTTTCAGCCGGGTAATCCTCACGTTTTTAAGAATCAATTCCATTATTCTGCTAGTTACTGATGTAAGACTAATGGGTCTGTATTTTGTGTTCTTTTGTTGCCTTTCGTGAATGTCAGCAGCACATTGGCATCTTTCAAACTCTGTGGGACCTCCCCTGTATTTATTGGCTCCTTCAAAGTGACTTCAAGGTCTGTGTAGACTTTGTCCCTCATCTCACTTTGCGCTCCCCATACCCGGGGACTTATTGGTATTGTGCTCTTTTAAGATGTCACTGCAAGTGGTATCCAAGTCATTGTTGAGTTGTGGAACCTCCTATGTTGGTTTCATCTGTAGTGAATACTTACAGAAAGTGACCTTGGATGGAATGGTCAGAGTGGGAATGGAGGCAGTGTAGAATTGACAAATCACAGGGAGGTTAGGATCACACTTGCGGACAAAATGAAAACATTCAGATAATCTGATTGTCAAATTTGTCTCTGGTCTCCCCAGTGTTGAAGGGACTGCACCGTGAGCAGTATATAGCAGCAGGAAATGATCTAGCAGATCCAGAGGCTGGTGGGATGGAAGGTTCAATTACCAGATCCTCTTGTGTCATTTCCACCAATGACACAATCCCACTATTGACCACATCTTCTCTTCTACTCTCTACTTTCTAGAGGGGCCATTCCATCCTCGGTACCCTTGTTCACACTTCTAACTTTCTTTGGCCTCTCACTTTCCTGTGCAATAGTACCAGGTGTAAAACCTTCTGCATTTGCCTCTTCCCACCATTGTTACAAGCTTCAAACACTAGTTCAAAGTTACATGTACATCCTCCAATCCACTGTACTGTGTTTGTTGCTGTTCATTGCAGTCTGCACCCAAAAAGTAAATCGACCCGCCTCTTCTCGGATGTTGCAAACCATTTGTGATTTTTTTTCAGCTTTCTCTTTATTTCAGATTTTCATTTTCCTCTTTTAGCACTGCGAAACTGTGAAATGAAAAAGCATTTGACTCTTCTATCTTTTAATATGGCAAGATTCTAACTTTTTTCTTCTCTTTTTAAACATGCAGCAAGATATGGAATGAGAGATTTTCAATCGTTTTGCTTGTTCTATCTTTTTACGCTCTATGCTTTTTCTTAACCTGTTCATTAATGTCTCAGCACCAAATGTAAATATATTTAAATTTGTAATAAATAAATTTCTTATCTCCATGATACAAGTTACAGTAAATAGGGGATAGGTGAACAATTGTATCTTGAACTGGTTTGTACTTCGGATAAACTCGTATACAACAAATTAATCTGTAGTCTCACCAATAAACTTACCAATTCGAAGTGCTTCTGTGACCGTGAAGGAAATATACCATGAAACTCCTGTAGTCTTGTTCAAGTACCTTTTGGCTGATTCTTTTTTCTATATTTATTCCGACTAGTACTTTCCCCCGCTGTAGTATGAATAGTGAGTACCTCGATTTAAAATAAAAATAGATTGGATTTTGAAGTCTGATTTTGTGCTTCCTGAATGTAATTTTATAATTTGCTTTCTGATGTGTTGAATTTCAGTTTAATTAATTGTGAAATATATTTGTTTTAACAGTCTGACACTTAAATGTGTCTGATAGACTAATGTTTACATGATCTGAAATGTCTTAAAATGGCAAAATTATAGATGGTTAACCTTGTGTCACCCGTGCTTTTTCCCCCTAAATTTAGCACGAGCTTGAAAAGGATAATCACTTATTAATTTTGTTAATTTGCAGATGTGTATATTTGAGTAAAAAAGAAACTCTAGGTAGAGTAGAAGTCCATGTATTTTTACTAACATATGATCCTGCTACAACAAAAAACAGTTTGAACTTCAGCATTAAAACGTACATTTCTGTCCACATTTTGATGTACTGGTTCTACTTTATTTCTTCTTGCTTTTCAAAATCTGATTATTAAAAGTACAATGCAATGAACAGAACCTACAAGTGTATTTTTTGGGGGAAAAAAGAGGTTAATTGGATTGCACTGTCTTAACTTCACACGTTCCACCATAGTGAGATCAAAATTCCTGTTCCGTGTGTGAATGCGGAGATTAAAACAAGCACCGCATGTCAACAGGGAAGCACGAAAGTTGCTTTTTTATATGCAAAATTGCATGAGTGCCTATTCCTATTCCTTATTCCTTGTAACCTTCATGTTTTTTTTTTATGTAGCCTTCAGTTTTGGAGTTCACTGACACGTAAGGAGAGTTTTGGGATGGGACACTGTTTTTTTGCGGTGTGAGGCATAAGCGATTTTTCCGTTATGTTAATTAGTTGGCTGAATTTACCAAGGTTAAGCAGAGGAGCATCACCATGTTTACTTCAATGATCGGCAGGCAGAGTGAAAATCTTTTCGGCTGTTTATGTCCATAGAGATTATCTAACTAAGCAGGTTATCTCCGCACGCTGCATTATTCTATTCTTCTTGCTTTTACTTTTACACCATGCTTTGCAAAAGTTTTTTTTTAAAGAAGAGATCTCGAGTGTTCTTGTCATTGTTCCATAAGGTCTGATTCCCAGTGAATGAGTAGAATCCCTTTTATCAACCCTGCCAGATTATAATGGCTGCACACAATACTTTTTATGCCTCATCTGATCCAGACTTGCACCGTTGGTGTGCCTGTATTATACTGGCCTGTGTTATACTGGCTACACACAGTTGCTGCTGCATCTTGCAATAAAACTCACTATTTTTAGCGTGTATTTGTTGTGCACATGTACAGTGCTGAGTTGAGCTTTGGAGAAATCGCTGCATCCAGTACATGCCAACAGTGAGACTCGTGGCCATATTCAATAAGGTTTCTTCCCTTTAGCTGAGAGTCTCAGTCATGTACCTTGTGCCCACTTGCTTCGCTAACCTGTGGAAGGGGGGTCAGACTTGCAAAAGTAGATGTAAGTAGCACTCCATGTCACTCGGCCAGGCTCCGCTGCACTCAGTATATGCCTTTGTGAAAAATAGCGCTCCATTCTGTGGCTGTGACTTCTATGTTTGTCTTGTGCTGTTAAATCTGTTTCCTCTCTCAGCTGATGTGTTCTTTGTTGCAGTGCTATCTTCATCGGACTCTCAACCTCGGCGACCCCGAGCTGAGTTCCCGACCCCGTATTCTCTCCATCACAAAGACCGCCGACCTCCACCACTGCAACATCGCCCGTCTCTGCCTCACCTCAGCCCATCTGCTGTTGGAACTCTCATCCATGCCTTTGTCACCTCCAGACTCAACTATTCCAAAGCTCTCCTGACTGGCCTCCTATCCTCCACTTGGCCTAAACTTGAGCTCATCCAAAACTCTGCCCATATCCAATCCTGCAACAAGTCCCATTCACCCACCCATCACCCATATCCTTCTTATCTACATGGGCTCCCAGTCCTCCAATGCCACCAATTCAAAATTATCTTCCTAATTTTTAAAGCCCTTCATGGCCTCACCCCTCCCTATTTCTGTAATCTCATGTAGCCCTACAACTCCTTTCCCCCCAGATCTCTGACTTCGGCCTGATTTTCATCACTCCTTCAGCTGCCTGGGTCCTAACCTTTGGAATTCCCTCCCTAAACCTCTCTGCCCCTCTACCTCTCTCTCCTCCTTTAAGGCGCTGCTTAAAACCTTTCTCTTTGACCAAGCATCACCTGTCCTAATATCTCCTTATGTGACTCGGTGTCTGATTTTGTGTTTACACTCTTGTGAAGCGCCTTGGGATGTTTTTACTACATTAAAGGCACTATATAAATGCAAGTTGTTGTGTATCCCACCCTCCTGTTGACCCACCATTAGCGGTTGTGCTTCCACCTTCGAGGCTCCAAGCTCTGGAATTCCCTGCCTGAGCCCCTCCGCCTTTCCTTCAAGACCCTCCTTAAAGCTCACCTTTGTGACCAAATGTTTGGTTAGCCTTCCTAATGGTCACCTCTTCTGACTCGACATCTAATTTTGTCTCATCGCTCCTCTGTGAAGTGCCAATATAAATGCAAGTTGTTGTCTCTGTATCTCTCTACAGCAATCTGTCTGGAATTCTAGGTTTGTGTGTTTTTGTCTTTGTTAATGTCTGACTGCTCTGTCCTGGTTTCTTTCACTATCTCTCCTATTTCATCCATTTCTGCTTCCCCCCCCCAAACACCCAGTTTTTTGTCATGCCATGGAAAGGTAGAGTTACACACCATATATAATGATGAAGAAAGAGGCTGAGTATCTAGACTAAGTTTCTATCCCATTCATGACTTGAGCTGTTCGTGTGCAAAATTCCATCCCAATAACGGTTGAGAGTCTGTTCCATATACTTGCCTGTGAGGCAACCTATTGATGGGATAAGACTCTACAATTCTCCTTACAAACCTGAGTTCTGCCCCTCTAACTCCCAGACTCTACTGACATCTCTCTAGCTTCCTGGTCTCTTGCTCGCCAATTGTTTAGTGTGAAACAGACTCAGCAAATTGAATTGCCAGATGGAAATCAAATTTCCCCTTCTCCGTGGAGTTACCCCATAAGGAGCTGCAACTTCCCAGAGAGGGGGGAAATTTGATTTGAACTCGCACTCTGACTGTTCCATGTGCTTCTGCCCAATCGGAAAGCAACAGACCGAAGGCCAGTGGGACACGGGCAGGAGACTGATGCTTGAAGGATCTGGCATTAAATATTCTTCAATTCTGCTACAACCAAAATTGACTCTCTCATTGCGTTCGGGCTACACTTGTATGATATTACAGGATTAGATTGACCTGTCTATTAAAGGAAAATAGAAAGAAATGAGGCTGAAGATTTAGTTGAATAGTGTGGTAAAGTCAAACCCTTTGAGTGCTGTGTGTACCCTTTGCAGCTTTCAAAATACATTTTCTGTCCTGAAATCTCCTGAAATATAATTTGTGAAATTTAAATTTACCGTAGGACCACAGAAAGCAGAAAATGTTGACGTATGAGAACACTGTTCTTATTTAAATTCTGGCGTAGACTCTGGGCAGAATTGAATGGGTAGCAAATGGCCATATTTAAATTAAGTTTAAAGTAAATGACTGATGATCCAGATTGTAACCTACCTTTAATTTGATGTGTGGGAGCTTGCTGTGTGTAAATTGGCTGCCGCATTTCCTACATTACAACAGTGACTACACTTCAGAAGTACATCATTGAGTGTAAAGCACTTCGGGACATCCTGAGGTTGTGAAACCGGCTATAGAAATGCAAGTTCTTTTGTTTCTTTGATATAATTTCCTCTCTTTCGTGTTTTATATATTGGTGGGAGAAATATTATAATTGGGTGCCCCTCAAAATTAAAGCACTGCTTGTTTGTGTATCCTTTTAATATAAAAATTTCAGTCAAGCTCAGAACTGGTAAAGAGGCCCTTCTGAGGGGTTTATTTTAGTGATCAGAGAAGCTTCAGGTGATATTTAGAGAAAAAACAGGAAACTTGTAACCAGATTTTGCCATTAAATGCTTTTGCTGTGGCTAATTTTTGATTAAATGCAGATTTAAATCCTTGCCTGTTCTATTTTGGGACCGAGCAGATTTGAGAAGCAGGAGTGAAATATTTGAAAATATAGTATATTTAGATGCATTCTGCAGATTTCTGCCAAATTGTGTTCTGAACTGGTTAGCAGATGTTGCAGAAAAGAAATTTGAGATGTGAGCCATCAGTATTTTGCCCCTCCTCAGTCTACACACGGTGCCTCCTCACACTGAACGTGGCTGACAGCAGGACCTGGTGGAGATGGCGTCTCTGCCATTATTATGTGGCTTTGATGGTTTGATACACTGCACCAAACTGCTCCAACTTAACGATGAGCATTTCACATCCACATCCAACATGGTTCTGCTGGTCGGGCCACCAGCAGCCAGAGCTAAGAATTTAACCATTCTGCCAGAAGATTGGCGATTACACGTGGTGGGATTGAGCAGGCATAACGCGTTTAGATTCTATACTTTGATTAAAGGTCACTAGAGAAAATAACAGTTGCAGTTTAATTTTATTACAGAAATTGGAGATTCAGAAGTTTGAAGGAGAGAGCTACCGTATTCATTGTCCTTTGTACGGAAAGAAAAAGGCCAATCTGCTAATCACAAACAGGTACACGAACAGAGCCAGCAATTTTACTTAATCAGTTCAAAAAATGCATGTGTCTCAAACTTAACTGTTATATCGCAATAGTTTTTCTCTAACATGATGGTGCACATTGTAACAACTACTACGTAGAATGTACAGCACCGAAACAGGCCATTCGGCCCACCTGGTCCATGCCTGTGTTTGTGGACCAGTTGGGCCGAATGGCCTGTTTCGGTGCTGGCACTGAGTAACCAATCGCTGGAGAGTGGGTGGGTAGGCAGGGTGCAGGAAGCGATGCCACATTACCAGCAACTTTACTGCACTCAGCAGCAGCAGAGAGGCACAAACTACTGAAATTCAGTCATTCAGTATGCAGAAATCCAAAAGCTATCGGGGCTCAAGGCCAGGCTGAGGGAGCTTTGCTGTGGGGACAGTGCAGAAGGCAAGCGAGAGGGGATGTACCTGCAGTTTGAGTTTTAAAAAATCAGGATGGGTGAATTTATGTGTTTAAAAAAAAATCAATCATTTCTAGTGTTTATTATGATATTAAATTGAAAAATATTGCAAACAATTTGGTTGGTTTTGTGCTGATTACCAGTTAGGCATTGGTAGCTTTGCAATGAATTGACATTTTTATAAGGACATTTAGCGACATTTTTGTTTAAATGGTGGTGTGCGATTTCTTTGAATCAATAGGGCAGCTGAGGCCATCAGGAGTTGTGGAAGGTTTCCCATGCTACGCGTGTGAGCCAAGTGTGCACCAACTTAATTATTTAGATTATTAGTTTACTATTGACTGGTGTACGGAAATAAAAACCTGTTTTAATCCTGCACTGTACACACAAATTGACCTCTCTTTTTTGTTTTCATATTTGGCCCTTTTAGGAGGGTGGTGTGCGTGTCTGATGAGATTCTAGGCCATCTTGGTAGTGACTGGAATTACTCA
This sequence comes from Squalus acanthias, assembly GCA_030390025.1. NCBI lineage: Eukaryota > Metazoa > Chordata > Chondrichthyes > Squaliformes > Squalidae > Squalus > Squalus acanthias. Next base: position 47,116,826 of record CM059443.1, read on the forward strand.
TTTGAAGAATTTCTTCAACCACCAACTTTAGAAGGCAGTGTGCTGAGCCTGTATATCAAGGTACACTGTGGGATACTCAAACTGCATCTGGGCATTGACGGTTTACTGAAGTATGATGAAAGTGTGAATTAACATCCCATGCATGATTATGCTTTGCTGACTGAGAAACACGAAATGGATTTTTAATTACTATGATAATCAAAGGACATTATCTTGTTATATAAAACTAGCTACGTATTTCTCTCCAGTCCAGTATCTCGCAATCAAAACTGTTCTTGCACTGCCTTGTGAATTGTTATGTAGTTGGGAGCTTTCACTATAAACAGAGAAACCTTTAGTCACAAGACTTGAAAAATTCCCTCTACTGTCACAGAACACCATGAGTACACAGCAGAATGTAAACACTGTTTGGCTGTTTCAGTGGTTCATCAAAGTAGTAGCTAGAAAAATAATCCATGCCTAGAATTTGCTCAACATTTAGCCCAATCTTGACTTTACAAACACTTTACAGCCGATGGCTCCTCAATGCAATATCAGAGTCGCAGATGTGTGGAGCTCCCAGCATAGTTTTGTTAATGTCCAGAATGTGGATTGTAAAACAAGCAAATTCAACATCTTGGAACATTAAACATTGTTGGGTGGGAATCGGAGAATATGGGAGGGACAAAACTCAACCATGTCGGTGTGGGGAAGACCAGAAGCTGGTATGCTTTGTTGTGTGGAGAAAGGGAAGGTCTCGCCAAGTTCCTCTCACCTGCCCCCTGTCTGCCGGTTTTAGAGCAGCAATGGAGACGGCCTGGGATCCGGCATCAGCTGGCGCGGGGTGGGGTCACCAGCCGGCGCGGGGTGGGGTGGGGGGTCGTGTAGTTGCACTTTCTTTAAAATAAAGTTCAGAAATATTGTTCGCAGAAGTTTTCCAGGAGAATTATTATTCTAAAGTAAAAGCCAAAGAGGCATTGACTTGAGCAATGAAAAGATGACACGTTGTGTTTTTTTTTACAGGATCAATCATTAATAGGTTTTTCGTGCCCAAAAAGTGGGACTGAAGGTTTTGTGAGAAAAGTGACTCTTCAGAATGAGAATATGGCTAAGGTAAATATTTTTGACTGAACAAGAATGGGACATTTTAAGCTAACATGATTTTCTGGGGGACATTTCTTTATTAAAAATTGTGTGTGTATACTTCCTGTCTACAAAAACCTTACTTTTCCTGTTGTCATGTTTTTTGTTACATTTTGTCTTGTCTTAGTATTTTTGTTATAAATCCCCACATCCACATCTAAACTGGAAACGGCCCGTGTAAACTTAGCGTGCTATAATTACACCCTCCCACCACTGTAGTGCCTCAGTTTTGCCTCTCCCAGCTCCTCCACCTGTGCTGCAGATCAACATCTGGGTTGCTTCCCAAATTGTCTTAAGTTTTTCTGTTTAACTAAAAATAATAATTCCTACAGTTTTTCCTGTTTCTCTGTCGTTGTGGCGAGGTATTAAAGAAACTTTATTTTAAACTAATCTTAAATGAAGTAACAATATCTGCATGGTTCCAGTGATTGACCTACAGAATAGATTGCCGTGTGGTACAGCAATATCTGACTCGCTGAGGCATATATCGATTCCTGATTTACCAGAGTTCACATCATCATAATAGTTACAGCGCAGAAGAGGCCATTCAGCCCATTGAGGCTGTGCTGGTGCTGGTTCTTCAACTGGAGCTATCTGCTCTCAATTCCATTTCTCTGCCCTTTGCCCCTTATATTATTTTCCAGATACTTATTCCGTTCCCTTTTTCTATGATGTTACAGCCTCTGCCTCAATGGCCACTTCTTGTAAAGCATTCCATGTTCGAATAACCCTCTGTTTTTAAAAAAAAATACACAACATCCTCCTTCAGTTTTCAGGGGATGATCGTGAATTTTACCCTCCCTTGTTCCAGATTTGCCAACCAGTGGAACTGATCTTTCGCTATTTACCCTCTCAAATCCTTCCATATCTCCATTAGCTTTCTGTGTTCCAGTGGAGAAAAGCCTGAGTTTTTCAAGCCTTGCTTAACTGTAGCCCCTCATTTGTAGTTTGATTCTAGTGACGTTTTGCTGTATTGTTTTCTTGACACTGAGATCCTTCTGATTCAAGGTGTCCAGACTGCTTGCAATGGTCTAGAGATGGCCTAACCAATGTCTTGTACAAATTCAACATCGCCTACTTTTTGTATTCGGTGCCTCCTATATCATTTGGGTTTTTTTAAACGACCCTTTGGTACCTGCACTGCTGCCTTTAAAAGCATCTACGCCCATATTTCTGTCACTCTTAAGAATTTTACTATTTAGGATACATTTCCTGTCACTGATTTTCTCAAAATATACCACTTACATTTGCCTATATTGAACTGCACCTGTCGCCTACCTGCCCACTCCCTTAACCTATGTCCTCCTGCAATCTTCTATAGCTGCTAGTTTGGTGGTATCAGCAAACTCCTTTTTGCACTGAGTGTCTTCCGAGGTGAGCTCTGTCGAGGTCCCAAATAGTTTGAAGATGTCGACTATTGTAGTTCCTTTGAGCAGCAGCTTATAATGTGTGGTAGCAGCACTGGGTGGTATTTTCACAAGTATATCTATAATGTCATTTTTATTTTCACTACTGTGATACACCACTGGCAGTGACTGTGAAAATAACAAGAACACAGATTTATCATCAGTTTTCTTGATCGTTAATTTTGTACCAGACCTTTTTTAATTAGATGTGATTTTAAACTTTAAAAATTACATGTAATTCTTCCATGTCATTTAAAAAAAAATTCTGGGGATGTGGGTGACGCTGGCAAGGTCATTTATTGCCCATCCCTAGTTGCCCTGAGAAAGGTGGTGATGGAGCATCTCCTTGAACCACACTAGTCCTTATGGTGATGGTGCGCCCACCATGGTGTTAGGTAGGGAATTCCAAGATAATGACGCAGTGATGGAACCAAGTCAGGATGGTGTGTGACCTGGAGGGGAACTTGGAAGTGATGGGTGTTCCCACAACATTTCTGCTTTGTCCTTCTGGGTGGTGGAGGTCACAGGGGAGGGAGGTGCCGTTGAAATAACCTTGCTGAGTTGCTGCAGTGCATCCTGTGGATTGTACACACTGCATCCATTGGGCGCTGGTGGGAGAGGTGGATATTGAGGTAAAAATATTAACAGAAAATCTGGGGAAGCTAACTGTGATTGAAAAGTGCACAATTCGATACCTGCAGAATTATAAATTTCTACCAAAAAAAAATAAAAAATTTAATTTGTAAAACAACGGATTACATTAAAACTGTGCCTACGTGAATCTTTTAAATATTGGATTCCAGATCCAATACCCATTAAACTTCAGTGACTTTCACCATGCAGCAGTGAGTTTGGTGAACAGTTCATCGATAACCTGAATATGATGTTTGTCAATGTTCTGTTCCAGAGGATAATCGGTGGTCTTGAAGAAGCTCAGACAGCGAGGCAACAGCAACAGCTGGTGAAACGGAAATCGCTGAGGTTTGCTAAGCCCTGATGTTTTATGCCCTGTTGCCCCATTGCACCAAATTAATGTCCAGTTTTTGCTTTTCTATGAAACTGTAATTTGCACCGCAACTGTGTATTTTCTTACTCTAATGAACTGTGGATCTTATGAATTCTGTGGTATGAAGTACTTTTTCTATGCACAAGAATAGATGGGCTGTACTGGAATCAATGTGTATCTTGTATCTGAATGTTGATGGCTTCAGTTAATATCCTGAAGATGCTATTTTTGCACTAAATCTTCCATATATGTGTTAAAGATAAATTCATGCATAATATAAAAAGTTGAAAATAAAATAACCCGGGGACTTGGATTGTGTATTTTAATCTGGTCTCTAATACACTCACTATGACAAGCCGCACAAATAGTTAAGAATAACCATTCTGATCCTGTTCAGGATGGTGAATCGTCGTGTCGAAATTGCTCCAGAGAATCTTGGACTGTCTTTGAAAAATGCATCATTTTAAAGATTCTTTGAAGTTCACATTTGAACTTTTCAGTCATATCAGATCAATTCTAGATATAATTAAAGGTTTTGTGTATCGCGCGTCTCCCGCACGTGTCCAACCCAGAGGGGCACGTAGCTGCAGCTACGATCATCTGTTACAATTTTCTGATTGGCTTAGCTCACCACTCTGTTCAATTGGTCATGTGGATTTGCTGAAATATCGATCAGGTACAGAAAGCTACCTCCACCAGTTATAAACAAAAGGCCGTACAAAGCCAACCCATCAAACTTCTACACAACAAACCACTCGAAACACACAACAGCTTTCTGAAGTTGCTGTCATTTGCCATTTTCTTTTTTCACTCGGGTTATTGTGTAGAGGTACGAATTTTTATAACATGACATGCGCGCACGCAAAAAGTCACCAACCCTGCCAACAAAATTCGTTATTTAAAAGGTAGAAATTCCTGCAAGAATTCCCTCCCCCCACACGGCCCTCTGGGACTTGGAGCTGGAGTTCTATTTCAGCGCCAGAGTTGGAAATTTCTCCCGGGCCTTGGGTGTTGCGCATTTCTCGCTCCTGTTGGCAAATTGTGTGTGTGTGTGATACATCTTGAGAGTTGTAGTTTTCACACTATTTCTATGAAACTGCAACACTCAGCATTGCAATACCACGCCCCACTGTACCATGTCCCACAACAACCAGGCAGAAGCTTTACAAATAACAACTGTGAGGCTTGAGAGGCTGAAAAAGAACATCAAAAATAAGATTTTTGTTCAGCATTTCATACAATTGAAACCGTCAAATAAAATTCTGAGCCGACAATGTTTACGACTGGACAGTGGAGAGAAACCTCCGACACTGCGCTCCCCAACAAGAACTACAAGTCCACCCTGGGAAGCAAGGGGCATGGGGAAATCCTCCTACAATGCGCTATAACTTACACTTTACACTTGGTGCACAGGCACGATGAGCCGAATAGCCCCCTCCTGTGCTGTATGATTCTATAAAGTGCCTAATAGCACTTCACAATGGGGAGGGAGGGGAGTTTGGACAACGAGCAGCAATTGGGAGAAGAGTTAAGGGAGGTGATCAATGGTGAACTTGAAGAGATGGGTCTTGCAGTTCAGGCTTTTTCCTAACATTTCTATCTAATGTTCAAGGCTAGGTGGCAGTTACTAGAAGCAGAAACTGAAGCTTTTGGTTTAATTCTCTGCCGTCAATGGTTTAGCATTGCCCTGGATTAACAATTAGCCCCTAATATTGCTCATTCGAGAATGGGCGGGAACCCCACGTGCTTTCCTGTCACCCTACCTAGAAGGTGAAAATTAACACCAACCCGAGGCGTGGCGGCTAAACTACTTGTTGAAATCTATTTACTGATGCAATAAGTGAGCAAAAAGACACGGCAAGATACCAAAGCAGCACAGTACAATAGATCTGGAATCAACGTTACAAGTAACATTTTCAGAAAACCACTTTTGGCAACCAGCATATCCTTTGGATGGAGTGGTTGGATTCTCTTTGTCGTAGATCATCACGATGAGATATTGTACGTGGGCGACAGGAGTTCAGGTTCTTCCACGGTGTTTGTGGCACTGATACCAGAGCTAGAGACTGCAGGAGAATTGCGTTTCCTACATTGCAACAGCGACTACACTTCAAAACGACTTCAGTGGCTGTAAAGGTCATGAAAAGTGTGAAATAAATACATGTCTTTTTAACAGAGAATAAAAGTAAAGAAAAACAGGAGGAGGAACGAGTGGAATTGAATTAGGTTTAGATAATACGATACCTCGGAGAAAGAAGGAATTGAAGGCTTATGGTGAGTAAGTGGGATTATCTCTGAAAAAGGGATGGTTTGTTTTCCTGTTCCTAAAAATTCTTATGTTCTTATTTAATGGAGAAGAAAAAAAATATTATTTTAAATGTAATAATCTTTAAAAGATCTGCAAATAATTTACAAAGTTTAATCACAAGTATATCAGCCGATACGCCCCCTTTTGCCAATCACCTTAGATCCGTGTCCTCTGGTTAATGATCCACCTGCCAGCAGAAACAGTTTTTTCTTTTGTACTCTCTCAAAACCCTTCATTAGTTTGAACACCTCTATTAAATCTCCCTTAACCTTCGCTGCTTGAAGGAGAACAATCCCAGCTTGTCTAGTCTCGTCTCTCCACATAACTGAAGTCCCATATCCCTGGTGGTATTCTGGTAAATCTCTGCACCCTCTCTAAGGCCTTGAGATCGAGATCCTTCCTGACGTGTGGTGCCCAGAATTGGACACAATACTCTAGCTGAGCCCTAACCAGTGATTTATAAAGGTCTACAATAACTTCTTTGCTTTTGTACTCGATGCCTCCCTTTAGAAAGACAAGGATCCTGTATGCTTTCTCAACAGCCTTCTCTACATGTGCTGCTGCCTTCAACTGTGTTTGTGAAACTCCAGGTCTCCTTGTTCTGTTACGTTATCCACCCTCAAGATGGCGATGTTGCTCATAAGCTCGAGGAACAGCACCTCATCTTTCTATTCGGCACTTTACAACCTTCTGGACTTAACATCGAGTTCAACAATTTCAGACCATAACCTCGGCCCCTGTATTTCTTTATATATTTTTATCTCTTGTTTTCTCACATGGTAGCTGTTAATGATGCTGCCATCATCATTCACACCTCATCTAGAGTCATCTTTTGTTTAACTTGTCCCATTACCTCTCCTTTTCCCTCGCACCATCATCCCTTTTGTCAGTCAATCTCTCCTGCCTTCCATCCTATCACAGACCTTCCCTTTGTTCTTTCCTCCCCTCCCCCCTGCCCCTGCTTAACAATCTCTCTTCTTTAACCTTTTCCAGTTCTGACGAAGGGTCCCGGACTCGAAACGTTGACTCTGTTTCTCTCTCCTCGATGCTGCCTGACCTGCTGAGTGTTTCCAGCATGTTCTGTTATTGCTCATAATTCTGTTCTGTTCTTGACTTTCAATCACTGTTTCTGGTTCTTTCAAACATTAATTTTCAATACCAAAACTTTTTTTTTTGGGTATGTCATTTTTAACTCTCTACATCAGGGCTTTCCGTCTATAAATCACAGTATTTTTATACCTCATTGGTGACAGGCAATAATAGAATGGTGGGCATAGAACTTCAGTCAAGCAGGACTTGGAGAGGACATGTTGACTGAAGCTCTACTGTCTCTACACAGGAAGGAAGTGAATCTTTAACTTACTAATTTGCCTAATTAATACTGTTCACTTGGTGTTTCACACTTCCTGCACTTCACGGTAGATGGGGACAGGTGCAGTTTCTGCAGCAAAGTTCCACGGGCCTAACGTGACTGCAGAAACTAAAAACGGACTTGCCTTTTACACCAGTACTGTAGCTCAGCTTCAGTTGCTGTCCCTGAAAGGTCTGTCTTCGGCTGAGATGTTAAACCGAAGCCCGTCTGCCCTCTCAGGTGGATAGAAAATATCCCATAGAAGAAAGAAAGACTTGCATTTCTATAGCGCCTTTCACGACCTATGGACGTCCCCAACTGATTCACAACCAATGGAATATTTTTGAAGTGTGGTCACTGCTGTAATGTAGGGAGCACGACAGCCAATTTGCGCACAGCAAGCTCCCACAAACAGCATTGTGATAATAACCAGATAATCTGTTTTAGTGATGTTGGTTGAGGGATATATATTGGCCCAGGACACACAATACCAGGACTTCTTCCAAATAGTGCCCTGGGCTCTTTTACATCCACCTGACAGGGCACAACACAAGAAGGGCAGGGGAGTTCTCCCTGGTGTCCTGGCCAGCATTTCTCAACCAACATCACCAAAATCAGATTATATGCTCATTTATCCCATTGCTGTATGTGGGATCTTGCTGTGCACAAATTGACATTTACTACATTATAACAGTGCCTACACTTCAAAAGTACATCATTGGCTGTAAAGCGCTTTAGGTCATCCCAAGTTGCTCAATAAATGTAAGGTTTTTTTCTTTATCCTTTGTACATGGAGAACAGAATGTCTGACATGTTCTACCCAAACTCTCATTAGATAGGAGCCTAGGAAGGTACAGGACTGGAAGACGCAATCCTAGTCCATTTGGCCAGTCTCGGGGTTCAAAGATTTTCATACACTACTGTCAATCCTCTCTCTCCCTTGCTCTACCAAATACCGATTCAGTTTCCTCTTGTTTGTCAGTGCTATCCACCATCTCTCTAGACAGTCTATTCCACATATTCACCATCTCTGTGTAAAGTAGTTAAATCTAAACTGTTCCCTTGCCGCCTTCAGAGTTGTAACTTGTGAATTCATCAAACATATTAGGGGCAGTGGGATTAGTTTGGGATTGATACAGGGCTATGGAGAGAGTGGGGCAGTGGGATTAGATTGAGTTTGATGCAGGATTATGGGAAGAGTGGGGGCAGTGGGATTAGTTTGGGATTGATACAGGGCTATGGAGAGAGTGGGATTAGATTGAGATTGATGCAGGACTATGGGAAGAGTGTGGGGCAGTGGGATTAGTTTGGGATTGATACAGGGCTATGGAGAGAGTGGGATTAGATTGAGATTGATGCAGGACTATGGGAAGAGTGTGGGGCAGTGGGATTAGTTTGGGATTGATAAAGGACCATGGAGAGAGAGCAGGGCAGTGGGATTAGTTTGGAATTGGTACAGGACTATGGAGAGAGTGGAATTAGTTTTGAATTGGTACAGGACTATGGAGAGAGTGGGATTAGTTTTGAATTGGTACGGGACTATGGAGAGAGTGGGGTAGTTGGATTTGTTTTGGATTGATACAGGGCTATGGGGAAAAGAGCCGGCAGTGGGTTTATTTAAAAAAAAATGATTTATTCATCCATGTGATGTGGGTGTCACTGACCAGGTTGGCATTTATTGCCCATCCCTAATTGCCCTCGAGAAGGTGGTGGTGAGCCGCCACCTTAAACCGCTGGTGTCCGTGTGATGAAGGTTCTCCCACAGTGCTGTTATGGAATTCTAGGATTTTGACCCAGTGACGATGAAGGAACGGCGACATATATTTTAAGTCAGGATGGTGTGTGACTTGGAGGTGATGGTGTTCCCATGCGCCTGCTGCCCTTGTCCTTCTAGGTGGTAGAGGTTGTGGGTTTGGGATGGTGCTGTTAAAGAAGCCTTGGCAAGTTGCTGCATTGCATCTTGTAGATGGTACACACTGCAGCCACAGTACACCGGTGGTGGAGGGAGTGAATGTTTAAGGTGGTGGATGGGGTGCCAATCAGGTGGGCTGCTTTGTCGTGGATGGTGTCGAACTTCTTGAGTGTTGTTGGAGCTGTACTCATCCAGGCAAGTGGAGAGTATTCCATCACACTCTGATGTGCCTTATAGATGGTGGAAAGGCTTTGGGGAGTCAGGAGGTGAGTCACTCGCCGCAGAATACCTAGCCTCTATCCTGCTCTTGTCGCTGAGTTTGGGATTGATACAGGGGACCGTGTGGGACAGTGGTACGGCCCTCATCTTCACTCCCTTAAGTCCAATGGACGCAGACTTGAACGGATATGGCGGACAAATGGTTTAGCCATTCACTGCCAGATCTGGCTGGACCACATAAAGCACTATCGGGTCCTGCTCTCATCTGCTAAAACTGCTCACTATTCCAGGATCATTCTGGAATGCAAAGATAACCCCCGACTAACAACATCCCAAAAATGGATAATCAAGAGGCCACAGGGAGGGGGGAACTAAAGACAATCACTATCACTAAGGAAATAGTACTTGATAAAATAATGGGACTAAAAGTCGACAAGTACCCTGGACCTGATGGCCTGCATCCCAGGGTCTTAGAAGTGGCTGCAGAGATAGTGGATGCATTGGTTGCAATATACCAAAATTCCCTGGACTCTGGAGCGGTCCCAGCGGATTGGAAAACTGCAACTGTAACGCCCCTATTTAAGAAAGGAGGGAGACAGAAAGCAGGAAACTATAGACCAGTTAGCCTAACATCTGTTATTGGGAAAATGCTGGAGTCCTTCATTAAGGAAGCAGTAGCAGGGCATTTGGAAAATCATAATGCAGTCAGGCAGAGTCAGCATAGTTTTATGAAAGGGAAATCATGTTTAACAAATTTGCTGGAGTTCTTTGAGGATGTAACGAGCAGGGTGGATAAAGGGGAACCAGTAGATGCCGTGTATTTGGATTTCCAGAAGGCATTCGATAAGGTGCCACAGAAAAGGTTACTGCATAAGATAAGAGCTCACAGAGTTGGGGGTAATATATTAGCATAGATAGAGAATTGGCTAACTAACAGAAAGCAGAGAGTCGGGATAAATGGGTCACTTTCCGGTTGGCAAGCGGTAACTAGTGGGGTGCCACAGGGATCGGTGCTGGGGCCTCAACTATTTACAATCTACATTACACTCGGTCCCTTCATCCAAGTTATTAATGTAGCCAAGTTTGCGGATGATACAAAGATGGATGGGAAAGCAAGTTGTGCAGAGGACTCAAAGAATCTGCAAAGGGATATAGACAGGCTAAGTGAGTGGGCAAACATTTGGCAGATGGAGTATAATGTGGGAAAGTGCGAGGTTATACACTTTGGCAGGAAAAATAAAAAAGCAACTTATTATTTAAATGGAGAGAGATTACAAAATGCTACAGTTCAGAGGGACCTGGGGGTCCTTGTGCATGAAATACAAAAAGTTAGCATGCAGGTACAGCAAGTAATCAAAAAGGCAAATGGAATGTTGGCCTTTATTTCAAGGGGGTTGGAGTATAAAAACAGGGAAGTCCTGCTACAACTGTGCAGGGTATTGGTGAGACCACACCTTGAGTACTGCGTACAATTTTGGTCTCCTTATTTAAGGAAGGATATACTTGCATTGGAGGCAGTTCAGAGATGAGTCACTAGGTTAATTCCAGAGATGAGGGGGTTGACTTATGAGGAAAGGTTGAGCAGGCTGGGCCTATACTCTTTGGAATTTAGAAGAATGAGAGGTGATCTTATTGAAACATATAAGATACTGAGGGGGCTCGACAAGGTAGATGCAGAGAGGATGTTTCCCCTCGTGGGGAAATCTAGAATTCGGGGGCATAGTTTCAGAATAAAGAGGTCGCCCTTTTAGAACTGAGATGAGGAGGAATTTCTTCTCCCAGAGGGTTGTAAATCTGTGGAATTCTCTGCCCCAGAGAGCTGTGGAGGCTGGGTCATTAAATACATTTAAGGTGGAGATAGACAGATTTTTGCAAGATAAGGGAGTGAAGGGTTATGGGGAGCGGGCGGGGAAGTGACTTTGAGCCCAAGATCAGCCATGATCTTATTGAATGGTGGAGCAGGCTCGAGGGGCCAAGTGGCCTATTCCTGCTCCTATTTCTTATGTTCTTATGGCTTCTTTTCTGTACTGCAAACCGTCTTTTTAATCCCCTCTCTGCTATCTCCTCCACCCTCATCTCCAACAGTAAGTGCGAGGAGCTCCTGGACTTCTTTGTCTCTAAGATTGAGACCATCAGATGAACTGCCTCTGCCGCTTCCCTCCCTTCCCCTAGCCCACCGGGTCAAACTTCCTCTGAGGTTCCGCCTGCCCTAACCCTGAACTCGCATCTTTCTCCAGTTTCTCTCCAATCTCTCCTCTTGACCTCTCCGAGCTCATCTTGTCCATGAGACCCACTTCCTGCTGTCTCCACCCTATTCCTGCTAAACTGCTGACCACCCAACTTCCCTTCCTGGCTCCCATGTTAGTTGACATTGTTAATGGTTCGCTCTCCTCAGGTACTGTTCCCCTCTCCCTCAAATCTGCTGTTCTTACCCCTCTCAAAAAAAACGACCCTTGACCCCTCCGTCCTTGTAAACTACCGACCGATCTCCAACCTACCTTTCATCTACAAAGTCCTTGAACGTGTTCTCGTCTCCCAAATCTGTGCCCATCTTTCCCGGAACTCCATGTTTGAATTCCTCAATCAAGTTTCCGCCTTTGCCACAGTACCGAAACAGCTATTATCAAAGTCACAAATAACATCCTATGTGATTGTGACCAAGGTGAACTATCCCTCCTCATCTTTCTCAACCTGTCTGCAGCCTTTGACACGGTTGACCACTCCATCCTTCTCCAACGCCTCTCCACCCTCGTCCAGCTGGGTGGGACTGCACTCGTCTGGTTCTATTCTTATCTATCTAATCGTAGCCAGGGAATCGCCTGCAATGGCTTCTCTTCCCGCTCCCGCACAGTTACCTCTGGTGTCCCCCAAAGATCTCCTATTTCTCATCTACATTCTGCCCCTCGGCGATATCATCCCAAAACACACCGTCAGTTTCCACATGCCATCCAGTTCTACCTCACCAACACTTCTCTCGACCCCTCCACTGTCTCTAAATATTCAGACTGGATAAGCAGTAATTTCCTCCAGCTAAATATTGGGAAGCCCGCAGCCAATGTCTTCAGTCCCCACCAAAAACTCCGTTCCTCTCCCTGGCAACTGTCTGAAACTGAACCAGACTGTTCACAACCTTGGTGTCATATTTGACTCTGAAATGAGCTTCCGACCACACATCTGCTCCATCACTAAGACCGCCTACTTCCAGCTCCGGAACATCGCCCGACTCCGCTCCTGCTTCAGCTCATCCGTGGTTAAAACCTCGCCGCCTCTCTCCTCCTTTAAGACGTTCCTTAAAACCTACCTCTTTGACCAAGCTTTTGGTCATCTGTCCTAAAATCCCCTTATGTGGCTCGGTGTCAAATTTTGTTTGATAACGCTCCTGTGAAGTGACTTGGGATGTTTTACTATGTTAAAGGCGCTGTGTAAATACAAGATGTTGTTGTTGATTAGTTTGAGGATTGATACAGGGCTATGGAGAGAGAGTGGGGCAGTGGGATTAGTTTGGGATTGATACGGTGCTATTGGGAGAGCAGGGCTGTGGGATTAGTTTGGGATTGATACAGTGCTATTGGGAGAGCAGGGCTGTGGGATTAGTTTGGGATTGATACAGGGCTATTGGGAGAGCAGGGCTGTGGGATTAGTTTGGGATTGATTCCATTCCAATCCAATCCTCTTGTTGACTGATGCTGTTTCCTGCCATCTGGTTGTAGATTGGTATTAACTTTAAAACCTCGCCTTTATTTCTCTAGCTCCTGACAGGAGGTGAATTAGGGGAAGTGAGCACAGGGACAGTTGGAGTGGCAGGTTTTATTGGGGCTGTTAATGGGGGTACCTGAATGCAGGGGTTTAGGGAGCGAGATCCAGAAGCTGTTGTCTAAACAGCTGGAGCAGAGAGGGGTGCATCTGAGGGTAGTGGGGAGAGGGATAGAATTGGGGTTTGGGAGCAGAACTCATGGTAGATGCTGAAGCTTCGTTCTCCCCAATTTCACATCGGAGGACATTTGGTCCCTCCATGATTGATGCTGGAGACAGAGAGTCTTTGCGGAGTTGAATTGAGTGTCTGGAAACTTATTGGATAATGTCGCCAAGGTGAGTGTGGAGATGGGGGAGGGGTGAGGATAGAATGGGGGAGGGGCGAGGATAGAATGGGGGAGGGGCGAGGATAGAATGGGGGAGGGGCGAGGATGGAATGGGGGAGGGGCGAGGATTGAATGGGGAGGGGCGAGGATGGAATGGGGAGGGGCGAGGATGGAATGGGGAGGGGCGAGGGTGGAATGGGGAGGGGCGAGGGTGGAATGGGGGAGGGGCGAGGGTGGAACGGGGGAGGGGCGAGGGTGGAACGGGGGAGGGGCGAGGGTGGAACGGGGAGGGGGCGAGGGTGGAACGGGGAGGGGCGAGGGTGGAACGGGGGAGGGGGCGAGGGTGGAATGGGGAGGGTGGAACGGGGGAGGGGCGAGGGTGGAACGGGGGAGGGGGCGAGGGTGGAACGGGGGAGGGGGCGAGGGTGGAATGGGGAGGGTGGAATGGGGGAGGGTGGAATGGGTGAGGGGAGAGGGTGGAATGGGGGAAGAGTCTCCGAGGTAACCATGTGGGTGGGAGGAGAGGCCTTTGTGGGACATGTGTTGGGGGAAGTGGGAGGTGGGAGCGAGAGCGCGGTGTCAGGGCGATAGACCATGGAGACACAGAGAAGGAGGGAATCCCACTGCAGGAATCGAGCAGTCAGTGTTAATGTCAAACCGCGTTAGAATCTGCATACGGCACTGAAAGCAAACTGAAGAAAGATGTTTCTAAATTTACATTTAAATAATTTCATAATTTTATTCTGAATGGTTGGTCTGGTAAATAGCATTTGGCTTTACACGAATAAATATGATGAAATTATTATGTAAATTGAGCCCTCATTCACTCCCAGCAGAAGCCGCACTCTACTGGAAATGGGAATCGGTGAATTTATCTTTGAGAATGGAAGTATTTATATAGAACTGGAACTGTGGCCACAAATTGATCTGATCACCCACATCAAACCCACATGGAAAGCTATTGTTGTCATTTCTGTGTTTGAAGCAGAGACTTTAAATCAGTCGGTGTTCTGCTGGAGAAACTGTTCACGAACACACGTTCATTCATTCACACTCTTGTCCTTAACCATTCTCCATCCCCCAGTACAGACCATGGCCTGGAGTTTCCACTCCGTCGCGCTGGGTTTTCGGCGCAATTTGCCCGAAATTGGCGAAACCAGCGCAAAAGATCGCGGAATTTTAAGTGGCGATTACATTCAGCGCGAATCGAGTTCCCGCGATCTTTCGCGCTAGTTTTATAAACATCGCACGATAAACCAGCCCCGCCCACAAAACAGTCCACGTCCCCAGGGTGAATGAATCACCGTGGCGAGTTTCCGCTAATTGCGCTCGTGTGCGGGTCTTCGAGGAGGCTCCAGAAATTAAGCTTTTTTTTAGGTGCAAGGACACTAATAGGCACCTTTTAAAAGCTTTTGAATATAAGAAACGGACTGCTGTACATCAATACAACGAGCAAATGGTTCTGTTTAGTTTTTTAAAGTCATTTTCAGTTATTTCGGATTACTCACAGGTGGTGGTGTTGACACTGTGATTTAAATTGCTTATTTTTTGTGTTAAACCCATTTTCAGCTGTATTAATCAAACTGCACCATGTTAGCACTCTTGAATATTTAAAATTACGTTCTAAAACGTTGCCCTGGTTCATGGCAGATTTTACGTTCGGCGATATGTAAATGGATTTGAGCGGAATCACGAGAAAAAAATCTTCTTTTCAAATTTGCGGCCGGATTACCGACTGCACGCAAAGCAGAAACTCTAACCCCATCTGTTTTAGTGATAAATATTGACCAGGGCACCGGGGAGAACTCCCCTGCATTTCTTCAAATAGTGCCGTGGGATCTTGTACATTCACAATTTGTGGCTGGATCGCTGACTGCACCCAAAGGGGAATCTCTACCCCATTATCTTCATTGGACAAACATGCTGGAATATCAGCTGTAATACCTGAGCCCACCATGTGGGGGCACTTAGGCCCCACGAGTTGGAACAGGCTCAAAACTTCGAGATTAGAATGAAACTAAAGTTGAAGTCTGTTTCCAGAGTCAGGTTCACTCACGAGGAGCTACACGCCTTAGAGGACCTTGGAAAATAGCTTGAATACTCAAACTCTTGTGCATTCTATCCTGTGTTTGGGTCCCATAGGTGGCTTGCACCTTTTTACTAAGAGCATCACTGATCATCTAGTGTTGATATCCCACAATTAAACAAAAACAGAAAACGCTGGAAATACTCAGCAGGTCAGGCAGCATCTGTGGAGCGAGAAACAGAGTTAATGTTACAGGTCGATGACCCTGCGTCAGAACTGGAAAAAGTTGGAGATGGAACAGATTTTAAGCAAGTGCAGGGGCAGGGAAAGTGGGGAGGAAAGAACAAAAGGGAAGGTCTGTGATCGGGTGAAAGGCAGGAGAGATTAAATGACAAAAGGGATGATGGTGCGAGGCAAAAGGAGATGGTAATGGGACAAGTTAAGAAACAAAAGATGAGTCTAGAAGAGGTGTAAATGGGGATGGCAGAATCATCAACAGCTGCCATGTGGCAAAATAGGGGCAGAGGTTATAGTCTGAAATTGTTGAACTCGATGTTGAGTCCAGAAGGCTGTAAAGTGCCTAATCGAAAGATGAGGTGCTGTTCCTCGAGCTTACGTTGAGCTTCATTGGGACAGTGTAAGAGGCTGAAGACGGTGAGGTCTGAGTGGGAGTGGAGCGGAGAATTAAAGTGACAGGCGATCGGAAGCTCGGGGTCACCTTTATGGACTGAACGGAGGTGTTCCGCAAAGTGATCGCCCAATCTGCGTTTGGTCTCCCCAATGTAGAGGAGACCGCATCATGATTAGCAAATACTGTATACTAAAGTGCAAGAAGTACAAGTAAATCGCTGTTTCACCTGGAAGGAGTGATTGGGGCCCTGGACAGTGGGAAGGGAGGAGTCCCTTCAGAATGCTTTCTGACTTTTTCAGCATTCCGAAGGGACCGCTCCCTCCGCGACACCCTGGTCCACTCCTCTATCACCCCCAACACCCTTTCCCCTTCGCCCGGCACCTTCCCGTGCAAGCGCAGGAGATGCAACACATGCCCTTTTACCTCCACCCTTCCCACTGTCCAGGGCCCCAAACACTCCTTCCAGGTGAAACAACGATTTACTTGTACTTCTTGCAATTTAGTATACTGTATTCGCTGCTCATGATGCGGTCTCCTCTACATTGGGGAGACCAAACGCAGATTGGGTGACCGCTTTGCGGAACACCTCCGTTCAGTCCATAAAGGTGACCCCGAGCTTCCGATCGCCTGTCACTTTAATTCTCCACTCCACTCCCACTCAGACCTCACCGTCCTCGGCCTCTTACACTGTCCCAATGAAGCTCAACGTAAGCTCGAGGAACAGCACCTCATCTTTCGATTAGGCACTTTACAGCCTTCTGGACTCAACATAGAGTTCAACAATTTCAGATCATAACCTCGGCCCCTATTTTTTCACATGGCAGCTGTTGATGGTTCTACCATCCCCATTTACACCTCCTCTAGACCCATCATTTGTTTCTTTACCAGTCCCTTTACCATCTCCTTTCGCCTTGCACCATCATCCATTTTATCTTTTAACCTCTCCTGCCTTCCATCCTATCACAGTCCTTCCCTTTTGTTCTTTCCTCCCCTCCCCCCTTTCCCTGCCCCTGCACTTGCTTAAAAACCTGTTGTATCTCCAACTTTTTCCAGTTCTGACGAAAGGTCATCGACCTGAAACATTGACTCTGTTTCTCTCTTTCCACAGATGCTGCCTGACCTGCTGAGTATTTCCAGCATTTCCTGTTTTTATTTCAGATTTCCAGCATCCGCAGTATTTTGCTTTTGTCCCAAAATTAAGTGCTGGATCAACTCTTCAGAGAAGTTCAATCGCTATCACAACAGGCACATCAGAATTACGAGTACATGGTAACTGTCACCCTGTCATCGCATCCTTCGGAGGGTCCGTCTCCAGCGCAGGTGAAGGAACCGTCTGCAGGATCCATGGAGCTGGGACTAGTAAACCACTGGGAACTAAAATGATCAAGTTATCTGCTGGCTGAATAGGCTTTTCCATTCTAGGTTTTAATTTCTGTAAATACTATTTTCAGCCCGTGTTTATCTCTCAATTTCTTCCAAATGAAAGCTCTGAGATTCCAGAGGTGCGAAGGTTCGCTGCGTTGGAATGTGTTCTTCCAGCTGTGTGGGTTTGAACCCCAGGAGTAACTCCTGCTCACACCAGGGTCCCTAAACCTCGGCTCTGGCCAAGCTGCCTCTACATGTCTCAGAGACAGGTCAGTGGGGAGGGAGGGAGTGAGCACTCCATACCAGGAGAGCAGAAGGTCTGTCTGTGCATTCTATGCACATTCCCAGGAGCTTAGACTGAGATTCTTAAACTGGCTGAAGGGTTTTTGTAAATATCACAAACCCGACTGAGCAAAAAAGTGCATTATTTAAGATGATTTACTTTATATTTTTGGTAGCATCGTAACTCGTAAATAATAATGTGACAGGAGTGTTCTTTTCTCTTTAGTGTTACAGTACGATTGGGCCACCGGAGACCCCTATCCTGGACCCCAGCAGCTGGGAGGACATTTTTTATGATTCTCATTTCCCCACTCAAGGGGCAGCTCAATAAAGAAACATTAGACAATCCCATTCACCAGCTTAAACATTCACTGCGTCCACCACCGGCGTACCAGTGGCTGCAGTGTGGACCATCGACAAGATGCACTGTAGCAACTCACCAAGGCTTCTTCGGCAGCACCTCCCAAACCCGCAACCTCTACCACCTAGAAGGACAAGGGCAGCAGGCGCATGGGAACACCACCACCTCCAAGTTGCCCTCCAAGTCACACACCATCCTGACTTAGAAATATATCGCCGTTCCTTCATCGTCACTGGGTCAAAATCCTGGAACTCCCTCCCTAACAGCACTGTGGGAGTATCTTCACCACACGGACTGCAGCGGTTCAAGAAGGCGGCTCACCATCACCTTCTCAAGGGCAATTAGGGATGGGCAATAAATGCTGGCCTTGCCAGCGACGCCCACATCTCAAGAAAGAATATATTAAAAAAAAATCTAGAGTTTCTTCCTTTTTTATTTCATTCTTCTTGGGAACTTACTGGAAAGGAACTCCCAGCCTCCATGGAACACAGCAAACCTCAAAGTTTCTGTCACAACATTGTAGTTTTGTACCTCTAAAGCAAATTGAAATAAATATGAGAATGATATTTTCCTGTTGTTGGAGCTTTCGCTAAGCTTTGACACTGCTGCACAGAAGGTTTGTCTACAAGGTTAAAGGGGGAAGCTTCTGAAAAAGAAAGACTTGCATTTATATAGCGCCTTTCACGACCTCAAAACGCCCCAAAGCGCTTTACAGCCAATGAAGTATAGTCACTGTTGATATGTAGGAAAACACAGCTGTCGATCAACATAGCAAGATCCCACAAACAGCAAATAAGAGAACTGACCAGTTAATCATTTTGGTTGCGAGATAAATATTGGCCAGGACACCGGGGATAACACCCCTGCTCTTCTTCGAATAGTGCTATGGGATCTTTTACATCCACCTGAGAGGGTAGACGGGGCCTCAGTTTAACGTCTCATCTGAAAGACGGCACCTCCAACAGTGCAGCACTCCCTCAGCACTGCACTGGAGTGTCACAGAATCCCCACAGTGCAGATAAAGGCCATTTCGGCCCATCGAGCCTGCACCAACACATATCCTACCCTATCCCCGTAACCCCACGTATTTAATCCCCCTAACACTAAGGGTCAATTTATCATAGCCAAATCAACCTAACCCACACATCTTTGGACTGTGGGAAGAAACCGGAGCACCCGGAGGAAACCCACGCAGACACGGGGAGAATGTGCAAACTCCACACAGACAGTCACCCGAGGCCGGATTCGAGCCCGGGTCCCTGGCGCTGTGAGGCAACAGTGCTAACCACTATGCCACCGTGTCAGCCTAGTTTTATGTGCTGAAGTCCCTGGAGTGGGACTATGAACCCACAACCTTCTGATTCAGAGGTGAGTGTGCTGCCCACTGAGCCAAGTAAACTCGTTCATGGATTTCTGTTAATCTGATGTGGGATATCTTCTCATGACAGGTACATCTGCCTCTTCCCCTCTGAAAAGTTAATTCATGTTAACAAGTTACACATTTCCCATTTACTCAAATCACTTTTGCACCCAGTGGGGCGCCGAGAGTTAGATTTTTTCCTGCTCCCTTCAGCTCAAATCTTTTGCACCGTAACTTGCTGGAAGTGGGAGCTGTAACGGCGCAGCGAGGCGCAACGGGGCATCTGGGACCTCAGGGAACGGTGGGACCGACAGTCTGTCCTCAACCAATGAGATTCAAGGCTTGAGAAAGACACAGAGGAAGGACTGAGAAGGAAATAGGGTGAATTAGAGTCAAATCAGGCATAGAAAGAGAAATAAAGAGGGAAAGACAGATTGGATTAAGAGAGAGTGAGAAAAGAGACAGAAAGGAAAAGCAATAAAAATAATGAAAATTAAATTTTAAATTTTACAAATCTCCAAGGACGTGTAGGAATGAGAGTCCACAGTTTCAATGGTTCCCTTTCTGGGCCGGAGAGGTTGAATGTCACATTGCAGGCACAGAAATCTCCTCATTGAAAGGCTCCTTCTGTCGTTAAATACCAGCCCTAACTTTCTGCGGCGAGTTGAATTCGTATTTACGGCGCAAATCCAGCAACTTCTTGAAACTCACGGGGAGGTTTAAGCGCGAGGTGTTGGTGCCGCGAGGCTGACGGCGGAATCATCCAGCAACTTGATGCGATTCGGAACTCACGGGGTATCTCTACCTCCACAAGTTGCCGGGCGATTTACACATTAATAACGCCAGCCCATTAAACTCGCCATTGTTTTGCCTGGAAATTCTGGCCTGATGTCTGAAATTGCAAGTTTAGCGCAACCATCACTTCAGGGATCCTAAATATAAGATAGTCACTCATAAATCCAGCGAGTTGTTGTGATCGGGAACGCGCTGCCTGAAAGGGCGGTGGGAGCAGATTCAATAGTAACTTTCAAAAGAGAATTGAATAAATACTTGAAGTGGAAAAATCTGCAGGGCTCTGGGGAAAGAGCAGGGAGTGGGGAACTGTGCCGTATGATTCTATGGGCGAAAAACTCGGGGGCTTTACGCTAGCCGTTACCGTCAGAAAATGGCGAAAGAGCTGGTGGCGGGTTCAGCTGCGTCCGCCATTTTTGTCATCCCGGTGGCGCTGCCGGTAAGTATTAGCCCCCCGGAAAAGAAAAATGGCGGATTAACTTAGCGTCACCACGGCCAACTTTGACCCTAGCGCTGAGTTCAGCGCTAGGCCATAACCACGCCAAGGAAATCCAGCGTGTAAAGAGACTGACAGAGGCGCTGTCAGCACCTCTTAAAGGGATGCACACATCTTTGGACTGTTATTTTTGATTTTATTGAAGTAGTGGCTTTCTGCAATAGATGTTAAACGTTTTTTAAGTGTGTAGGAAGTGCTGCTGAAGGATCGCAAGGCCTCGGATGGTAAAGGAAGGCCTCTGAGAAGACAAAAAATGCTGGA
This sequence comes from Squalus acanthias, assembly GCA_030390025.1. Taxonomy (NCBI): domain Eukaryota; kingdom Metazoa; phylum Chordata; class Chondrichthyes; order Squaliformes; family Squalidae; genus Squalus; species Squalus acanthias. The sequence goes on from CM059443.1 coordinate 47,137,803, forward strand.
AATACTCAACAGGTCAGGCAACATCCGTGGAGAGAGAAACAGTTCATGTCTCAGGTCAAGATGCTGCCTGACCTGCTGAGTATCTCCAGCATTTTATGCTGTCATTTCAGATTTACAGCATCTGCTCACAGAGGGAAGAGGAAGAGACAGAAGAGGAAGAAGCTGAAGAGGAGGAAGCAGAAGGAAGGATGCAACCCAGACAGCCTCTTTCTGGCCGGGATATCCGGGATGAAATCATTTACCTGCGGTCTCAATGACCGCAACTCTAATTCCCCTTCAACATTTGTCCCACACCTTACCTTCCCTCTGTTACTGACCATCACAGTGTCCTCTTGGCCCTGATGCTGAAATAAAAGCCACCACAAAGCAAAATTTCCAATCCAACTTTATACATCTAGCCATCCAATACAACATCAAGAAATCAACTCATCACCCGTATGCATTCTTTTAGTGACTGTCTTCTTCTTCTTCTTCACTCTCCTCTCCCTCTTCTTGGTCACCCACTGGCTGGGCAGGCTGCATTTCTTGGTTGTGTGAAATGAGGAAGGCACAAGGGTAGAGTTGTGGTGAGGGGAGGGCGGAAAAGCAAGAGGTGCATGCGAGAAGGAGGATAATGTATGAGGATACCAGCATCTTGTATCCTTTCAGCCCCGCCACAGGCCATGCCCCTGCCAAGAATGGCCAGCACCATCTCCTCCAAGGGAGTGAGGTGAGGCTAGGAATGGGAGATGTGCCTCATGATTGGTGCAGATTATTGGTAGGTGAGTGATTGGGTGTTGTGCATTGAGCAGTATGTGAGGCTAGTGGTGCAGTTGGTAGGAGACGGCTTTTGAAGATGCATTCACTGACCTTGACCAGTGGTCTGAGGTCATGAAGCTTCTTTGGGCACTGGAGCCAGGTGGTGGGGGCGACACTGCTGGCAGTGACGGCCTCGATGATGTGGTCCCACATCCTTCTTTCTGGAGGGCCTCTCTTGCAGTGTTGACCCCTGCACAAAGCTGGAGTGCTGCCTGCGAGGCCCTGGGTGCCCCTTCCCTGGCTTGCATTTGTGTTCATGCTGAAGCACTTTCCCATTTTTGAGGTTCGGAAGGGAAGTCAGCTTAAAGAGCTGAAAAATCCCATTAGGACCTCTTTTTAATGGTACATTTTTTATTGAAAGGCAGTAAGGGCTGAAAGCTGCATTTTTTCACTGCATTGTAATTTTTATTAGTTCCGAATGCATTGTCCCTTTAATTCATGGCTCCTTTAATTGCCCACAATGCCTTGCGAACGCCACGGCTTCGCTCCCAGAGGCTGTAAGAAGCAGCAACGCCGACTGTGGACGGGAACTTCGGGTCAGAGGACTCCATTAACGCCACCAGGAGGGCGTTGCACGGTAAGCTGGCGCTGCGCTCCACATCGCCAACCCCCAGAGCCAATTTTTCACCGGTAGCGCTGCGGCCATTTTCAGCGGCCATTAGCTCGAGTTGCCGGTGACACCGGCTGGCAATTCTGTTGGCAGATTGGCGCACACGAATTTCCCCCCATAGAATCTATAAATTCAGGAGAAACTTCTTTCCCCAGAGAGTGGTGAGAAGGTGGAACTCGCTACCACAGGGAGTTGAGGCGAATCATATAGATGCATTGAGGGGGAAGATAGATAAACGCACAAGGGAGAAAGGAATAGAAGGTTATGCTGATAGGGTGAGATGAAGAGGGGTGGGATGTGGAGCATAAACACCGCCATAGACCTGTTGGGCCTAGCGGCCTGGTTCTGTGCTGTGAATGCTGTGTAATTGTGTGTAAATCACTGTCCTGGAGAGATCAGTGAAGTTCTTGCGGTATTGCTTTGCTGTGCGAGAGGTGAGAGAGATGGCACTAACTGCCCAGACCATCTCCATCCAGCGATCACAGCTGTTCTCGATGGGCACTTCCCCTCGCAGTCAAACAGGAGCTCCGTCCGCGGCCTGTAATTCCCCAGCTGTGGCTCTGTCAGATCAGGGACTCTGTGCTCAGCAGGTCCGGTCTCTGCAAGTAACATCGGGCAGCAAGGTTTTAGTTTAGTGGCCGGGCCCTTTAAGCGCTTCCGATCTCCTCCCCCATCCCCAGCGGCACGCTCCCATTTGCCGGGCGGGAATACTTGCTGGCAGCCAACTCTGAATATACAACTGAGGCTGACCCGGAAAAGTCAGCAGGGTCAGCGCTGGGTCACAGGTTAATGCAGAAGTGACCCCCTTCCTCTATCCCCCCCACCCCGACCATCCCCCCTCCATTCCCCGATTCCCTGGCCCCCCCTGTCCCTCCCTGTACCCCCAGTGTTCCCTCTGTCACCCCCTTCCTCTGTCTCCCCCACCCCGACCATCCCCCCTCCGTTCCCCGGTTCCCTGGCCCCCCCTGTCCCTCCCTGTACCCCCGGTGTCCCCTCTGTCACCCCCTTCCTCTATCTCCCCCACCCCAACCATCCCCCGTCCATTCCCTGATTCCCTGGCCCCCCCTGTACCCCCGGTGTCCCCTCTGTCACCCCCTTCCTCTATCCCCCCCCCACCCCGACCATCCCCCCTCCATTCCCCGGTTCCCTGGCTCCCCCCTGTCCCTCCCTGTATCCCCGGTGTCCCCTCTGTCACCCCCTTCCTCTATCCCCCCCACCCCAACCATCCCCCCTCCATTCCCCGATTCCCTGGCCCCCCCTGTCCCTCCCTACCCCCGGTGTCCCCTCTGTCACCCCATTTCTCTATCCCCGCCCCACCCCGACCATCCCCCCTCCATTCCCCGGTTCCCTGGCTCCCCCCTGTCCCTCCCTGTATCCCCGGTGTCCCCTCTGTCACCCCCTTCCTCTATCCCCCCCACCCTAACCATCCCCCCTCCATTCCCCGATTCCCTGGCCCCCCCTGTCCCTCCCTACCCCCGGTGTCCCCTCTGTCACCCCATTTCTCTATCCCCCCCCCACCCCGACCATCCCCCCTCCGTTCCCTGGTCTCCTCCCTGTCACCCCATCCCCCTCCGTCCTTCGTCCCCTGTCCCCCATATCCCCATATCCCCTGTTCCCACCCCACCCTGTCTCCCCTCTGTCCCCTCCATCCACCTCGTTCCCCCCCCCCCCCCCCACCACCCCGGTCCTGCCCTGTCCCCCCAATTCCCCCCCCTTTCCCCCGTCCCAGCGCTGATCTGATAGCGACCAGTGTTCCTGCAAACGCCCATCTGTGGAAACCCACCTCAGCCGATGAGCGAGCGGTTTGGACGTGCGGCCAAGCTGTCCATAAAGAAAAACGAATTATCCCTTAAACAATGCCTAAATATCTCCTGCAAGGTGTCTCGCCCACTGCTCTGGTCATTCTCTCCGTGTAGAATCAGACTGATTGTGTATTTTATTCTGTCTATTTGAGTTGGAGAAGTAGAAATGTAGTTATTTAGCCACAACACATTCTAACAGCAGGGAGATAAAGTAGCCATCCTGGAAGGGACGGTATGTTAATTCTGGAGCAGGTACTCTGTACATTAATAACCCATTGAAAGTGAAAATGTGGACTGCTGGGTTTACACATGCAGAATACGCGGCCTTTACTGAGCCCCACTGTGAGAGAATTGACAGCACTATGAATTTTCTCTCGCGGAGTATCCATCTCAATTTTTGTCCTTTTCTCTGCCAGGACATTGATTAAAGACTTGGGGAGCACCTGCAGCAACTGATCAATGGTATCTGGCACTTGCCATTGTCAGTAGTGAGCAGTATATATATTAAGGACACAGGGAAACAACAGAACTCACAGACAATGAGCTTGTGATGCACAGCAGGGCACCGTGGTCACCGACTAGTTTCTATTAATAGAACAAAGCAAAAAGCAGAGAGAGTGGTTTGAGAATTCTAGCGATGCAGTGTTGGACTCCCAAACACTGCTTTGTGACAAATAGGATTAAAGTCCAGGAGCAATCATTTAGTTGGACTCAAGCTGATCTAAGTGATGCTCATCAAATCCCAATTTGACACAACCCAATTTACCACAAACTTCTTCCATTTTAATCTTTGATGACACTCCAACCCATTTGTTTTTCACTCAAACTAACGATTCTGGATAAATAGGGGAGAGCAGGAATTTCGGACTTGGCCCGTTGACTCCAGTTGGTGAGCTGTTTTGATTCTCCATCAAACGCCGATTGTTGAACTGTAACTGGCTCTGAGCTCCGTCACTGAGGGAGACATCTTCCTGCATTTGAAGACATCCAGAAGGAATCTTTGTGCCCGCTCAGAATTTGCGACCCGTGAATGGAATGGTGAGGTCACTTTTGAAATATGCGATTCCTGAGAATGCGCTTTCATTAGCGGGAACAGAACCAAGTAGCAGGCCATTCACAACACACCGATACTTCAACACTTCCCAAGGCTCCCTCAACGGGCTACTTAACAAGCATAGATTTCAAAATGGCCACTAATCCGACCGTGGAATGTGCGATTTGGGAGGATGATGAATCAACCAAGTTTGAGAAAAGGTAATTTTACTGACCAGCCCTTGGACAATTCAGAAACTCTGATCTGCTGAAAGAGGGGCTCATTTCTGGTGGGGAGAATAGAGCTCCAATGTGGACAGGTGTGGCCGTACGTCAATGGAAAGAGCCAACATGGGTATCAAGGAGTAGCAAGAGTTGAAGAAGAGTACCAGGGTAAGGGATGGGTATAAAGTAGTAGCGCAGCAGATATATGGGCAGGAAGTGAAGAAGCAGTTAACGATATATGCAGAACTCGTCTTACTAACAGAGAGATGACAGCAGGGATGTAACAAGTAAGAAAGAAAGAACTTGCATTTCTATAGAGCCTTTCGTAACCTTCAGATGTCCCAAAGTACTTTGGAAGTGTAGTCACTGTTGTAATGTAGGCAAACACAGCAACTAATTTACACACAGCAAGATCCCAGAAATAGCAATATTATAAATGACCAATTAACTCGTTTTGGTGATGTTGGTTGAGGGATAAATGTTGGCCAGGACACCAGGAGAACTCCTTACTCTCCTTCAAATCGGGGTGTTGGATCTTTTACACGCACTTGAGCAGGCAAACTGGATATTAGTTTAACGTCTCATCCGAAAGACGGCACCTCCAACAGTGCAACACTCCCTCAGCACGGCACTGGAGTGTCAGCCTGGATTAGGTGCTCAAGTTTTTAACTGGGGACAGAACCCACGACCTTCTGACTCGGGGGGGGGGGGCGGGGGAAGAGTTACCACTGAGCCTGGCTGAAGTGAAATTGAAATGTTCTACAAATTACATTAAAGCATTATAATGGGAGAGTGAACATAACTTCCATAGGACACATCATCCTCTCATTCCTCCCCGCTCTGATAGGTAAAGGCGAAACTTGGATATAATTAGATGTGGAAGTGTGGAATTGATGATAAACTCTAGATGCCACACTCTTTACATGCAAGTTGTGGGTGGGATGTTTGGGAGGGTGAGCGTGTTAGGCGTGGGGCGTACAAAGATTGTGGGGTGGGGGTGGGGGGGAGATCAAACTATATTATTCAGATATTCTACGCTTTGTATGATACATTGGGTCAACATGTGCACACCACAATTGTGCAAAAATGTGCAAGTGCATCTGATGAAAAAGCAGCATCTGATTGGATAAGCCTGCTTATTTATTAATAATATATCATCTGTTCTACTCCCCGAGTAGGGAGATCCCAGGAACCTCATCAATGCACCAACTATCATCACCCCCACTAAAAACACACAGTGCAGGAGGTTAACTAACTGGTTACTGAGGACGCAGAGGGTGAGTGGCAGAGCACTGATGAGGAACAGGTAGCAGTGGAGGAACTACAAGAGGTCCAGGGTGTTGAATGCTCCTCCTGTGTGATGCTATAGACCTTAGTGAGCCTGCTGTCTGACAGAGGCTGATACACCACCAACACTATACTGAGGAGTCATTTGTCTCCTTGCCCATATACACTGGCATCTCCTATACCCGTTGCTCTATGAGAGATCAGAGCACAGTGGTATACACTCGGGAAGGTGTGGCCCTGGGAGTCCTCAACATTGACTCCGGATCCATGAAGTCTCATGGCTTCAGGTCAAGCATGGGCAAGGAAACCTCCTGCTGATTACCACCTACTGCCCTCCCACAGCTGATGAATCAGTACTCCTCCATCTTGAACACCACTTGGAAGAAGCACTGAGAGTAGCAAGGACACAGAATATACTCTGGGTGGGGGACTTCAATGTCCATCACCAAGAGTGGCTCGGTAGCACCACTACTGACCGAGCTGGCCGAGTCCTGAAGGACATAACTGCCAGTCTGGGCCTGCGACAGGTGGCGAGAGAACCAACACAAGGGAAAAACCTACTTGACCTCGTCCTCACCAATCTACCTGTCGCAGATACATCTGTCCATGACAGCATTGGTAGCAGTTACCACTGCACAGTCCTTGTGGAGACGAAGTCCCGTCTTCACACTGAGGACACCCTCCATCGTGTTGTGTGGCACTACCACCGTGCTAAATGGGATAGATTCAGAACAGATCTAGCAGCTCAAAACTGGGCATCCATGAGGCGCTGTGGACCATCAGCAGCAGCAGAATTGTATTCCACCACAATCTGTAAACTCATGGCCCGACATATCCCTCACTCTACCATTACCACCAAGCCAGGGGACCAACCCTGGTTCAATAAGGAGTGTAGAAGAGCATGCCAGGAGCAGCACCAGGTGTACCTAAAAATGAGGTGCCAACCTGGGGAAGCTGCAACACAGGACTACATGCATGCTAAACAGCAGAAGCAGTATGCTATAGACAGAGCTAAGCGATCCCAGAATCAACGGATCAGATCAAAGCTCTGCAGTCCTGCCACATCCAGTCGTGAATGGTGGTGGACCATTAAACAACATGGAGGAGGCTCCATGAATATCCCCATCCTTAATGATGGCGGAGCCCAGCACGTGAGTGCAAAGGACAAAGCTGAAGTGTTTGCAACCATCTTCAGCCAGAAGTGCCGAGTGGATGATCAAGATCGGCCTCCTCCTGAGGTCCCCACCACCACAGAAGCCAGTCTTCAGCCAATTCGATTCACTCCGCGTGATATCAAGAAACGGCTGAGCGCACTGGATACAGCAAAGGCTATGGGCCCTGACAACATCCTGGCTATCGTGCTGAAGACTTGTGCTCCAGAACTAGCCGCGCCTCTAGCCAAGCTGTTCCAGTACAGCTACAACACTGGCATCTATCCGACAATGTGGAAAACTGCCCAGGTATGTCCTGTCCACAAAAAGCAGGACAAATCCAATCCGGCCAATTACCGCCCCATCAGTCTACTCTCAATCATCAGCAAAGTGATGGAAGGTGTCATCAACAGTGCTATCAAGCGGCACTTACTCACCAATAACCTGCTCACTGATGCTCAGTTTGGGTTCCGCCAGGACCACTTGGCTCCCGACCTCATTACAGCTGAATTCCAGAGGTGATGTGAGAGTGACTGCCTTGGACATCAAGGCAGCATTTGACCGAGTGTGGCATCAAGGAGCACTAGTAAAACTGAAGTCAATGGGAATCAGGGGGAAAACTTTCCACTGACTGGAGTCATACCTAGCACAAAGGAAGATGGTTGTGGTGGTTGGAGGTCAATCATCACAGCCCCAGGACATCGCTGCAGGAGTTCGTCAGAGCAGTGTCCTAGGCCCAACCATCTTCAGCTGCTTCATCAATGACCTTCCCTCAATCATAAGGTCAGAAGTGGGGATGTTCGCTGATGATTGCACAGTGTTCGTTCCATTCGCAACTCCTTAGAAAATGAAGCAGTCCATGCCTGCATGCAGCAAGACCTGGATGACATTCAGGCTTGGGCTGATATGTGGCAAGTAACATTCACACCACACAAGTGCCAGGCAATGACTATCTCCAACAAGCAAGAGTCTAACCACCGCCCCCTGACATTCAATGGCATTACCATCGACAAGTCCTCCACCATCAACATCCTGGGAGTCACCATTGACCAGAAACTTAGCTGGACCAGCCACATAAATACTGTAGCAACAAGAGCAGGTCAGAGGCTGGGTATTCTGTGACAATTATCTCACCACCTGACTCCCCAAAGCCTTTCCACCATCTACAAGGCACAAGTCTGGAGTGTAATGGAATACTCTCCACTTGCCTGGAGTGCAGTTCCAACAACACTCAAGAAGCTCGACACCATCCAGGACAAAGCAGCCCGTTTGATTTGCACCCCATCCACCACCTTAAACATTCACTCCCTCCAGCACCAGCGTACCGTGGCTGCAGTGTGTACCATCTACAAGATGCACTGCAGCAACTCGCCAAGGCTTCTTCGACAACACCTCCCAAACCCGTGACTTCTACTGCCTAGGACAAGGGCAGTTGGCGCATGGGAACACCACCACCTGCGAATTCCCCTCCAAGTCACACACCATCCTGACTTGGAAGTATATCGCCGTTCCTTCATCGTCACTGGGTCAAAACCCTGGAACTCCCTCCCTACCTTCACCACACAGACTGCAGCGGTTCAAGAAGGTGGCTCACCACCACCTTTTCAAGGGCAATTAGGGATGGGCAATAAATGCTGGCCTTGCCAGCAATGCCCACATCCCAGGAAGGAATAAAAAAAAATCACTGGGATGGTGTGTAACTTGGACGGAAGCTTGGAGGTGGTGGTGTTCCCATGCGCCTGCTGCCCTTGTCCTTCTAGGTGGTGGAGCTCGCGGGTTTGGGAGGTGCTGCTGAGTGGCTAAGAATAGACATGATGATATGGGGAGTATCTGATGTTGGCACAACTGCATTTGGTATTGGGCAGACTGTCGAGATGACAGGTGTGCTTGCAATTCAAGATAGGTTGGTGAAAGATGTATTCTTAGCCAAAGTATGGTTAAAGTATCAGTTTGGGATGGGTGAGAAAGAAATAAGAATCTTGGGGCACACTTCAGTGTGCACGTGCTGGCTGGAATATTAGACACAGGCATTCTTGCAGCACAGGGGAGGGTGGGCTACACGCAACCTTCCGATCTAAGCTCTGCCCCTATCTTGACTGGGCTGTAAGGGAGCTTGGCCTGCAGCATTCTTGGCAGGGGATCATAAAACCAGCTCTTAAAGGGCTGCAGCTCGCCATAGAAGAAGGGGAGGTTGTGACGGCGACAGGAGAGTTAGGGTAGAAAGTGGCCCGCCAGATGTCCTTTGATGCTGAAGGTTTGGGCCTTCCTGTGGAAGGTGGGTGGTCCTGTTTGGAATTCAACACAGCCTCGAAAAACACCCAGGAGGGAGGCCAGGACCTCAGTGAGCAATTTTGCTATACGTGCTCCTGGCATCCATCTAAAAATGAGGGCATGGAAGTATTACTCTTTTATTGCCTAAGTGTCAGCTTGGCTCAGCTGGCAGGACTCTTGCCTCTGAGTCAGAATGTTGTGGGTTAAATCCCCACTCTGGACTTGAGAACACCAGTTAGACCTCAGCTAGAGTACTGCGTGCAGTTCTGGTCACCACATTACAGGAAAGATGTGATTGCACTAGAGAGGGTACAGAGGAGATTTACAAGGATGTTGCCGGGAGTAGAGAATCTTAGCTATGAGGAAAGACTGGATAGGCTGGGTCTGTTTTCCTTGGAACAGAGGAGGCTGAGGGGAGACCTTATTGAGGTGTGTAAAATTATGAGGGGCATAGATAAAGTGGATAGAAAGGACCTATTTCCCTTAGCAGAGGGGTCAAAAACCAGGGGGCACAGATGTAAAGTAATTGGTGGAAGGTTTAGAGGGGATTTGAGGGGAAATTTCTTCACCCAGAGGGTTGTGAGGGTCTGGAACTCACTGCCTGAAAGGGTGGTAGAGGCAGGAACCCTAACCACATTTAAAAAGTACTTGGATGTGCACTTGGGATGCTGTAACCTGCAGGGCTACGGACCAAGAGCTGGGAAGTGGGATTAGGCTGGAAAGCTCTTTGTTGGCCAGCGCGGACACGATGGGCCGACATGGCCTCCTTCCGTGCTGTAACTTTCTATGATTCTATAATTCTATCTAAGCTGAACTAGAACAGAGAAGGCAAAGAGGAGATTTAATTGATAGTTTAAAAATTAAGTTTAAAATGATGAAAGGTGTTTATCAGGTGATTAGAGATTCCTTTGGTTGGGGAATCAACGACGAGGGATCATCAATTTTAAATTGTCACTGAATGAGGTGGAAGGTTAGGAGTAATTTCTTTATGAAGAGGATTGTTGGAGCAGGGATGTTTTGCCACAGGGAGGGGTATATATGAGTTGTATGTGTAGATTGTATATCGTAGGTTGATGTGTAGATTGTACATGTAGATTGCATATGTAGACTGTATATATAGACTGTACGTATAGATTACATATAGGTTGTATATGTACATTGGTATTAGAATTTTACCTGTCTTTACAGAGGAATGGAAGAGAGGTGAAACTAAATCAAGGAGCAGATTTCCAGGGTTGGTTCGAGGAGGAGCTATACAATGTTCATAAAAGATCAAAACTAGGCTAACGCATCCATCCATAACTATAAAGAGAAATGAGCGAGGCTGGAACTGGCAGAGTTAATCATTCACCAGATTCAGGAGAGAGCCTGGGCAAGCTGGCAAACACACCTCCATTATTTGAACAAAAGGATTAACAAACATACTTGGACTATAGACTGGTCAGTTTAGCACCAGTCACAGGGACAACCTTTAAAACTATTTGAAAGGATTTAGCATGGAAATAACTGGAAAAGTACAACTTGCCCAGGTCGGTTCAGGAAGGGAGGTCACGCTTAATTAACTTTCTCGATGTTTTTGAAGGTATTACTGCCGTATTTGACAAGAATAATGCAGTGGGTGTTATAGACCTGGACTTTCAAAAGGCTTTTGACAAGGTTCCACATTGGAGATTAATGGCTAAGGTAATAAGTCATGGAATGGGTGGCAGAGCAGGGCTCTGGGTAGAAGCCCGGCTTAGAAACGGGAGACAGAGAGCAGTCATGAATGGAAAATCTTTGAGCAGGAAAAATATTGACAGCGGGGCTCCTCATGGATTGCTCTTGGTCCTGCTTCTAGTTATAATATTCGTAAGTGACTTGGACAAAGGTATCAACATCAAGAGGTCCAGGTTTTTAGGTGATATTAAAATTGGAGTAGCGAACATGATGAGGACAATTGGGGAGATCCAGTCATTACGTGTGGTAACCTCATAATCACATTTGTTTGAGTGCATTAACAATGCTGCTACATATAGAGACCAGAGAAATCCTTCTCCCAGAGTCAGCAGATTCAGAGGATTTGCATCTTTCAGGAATTTGGGTCAGTAGCTGATAAATGCAGGATCGGGTTTTGGGGCTTCAGGTACAAGAATTATTGGAATCATCAACCCAGTGTATTGCTGCAGTGACAACAGGCAAGAAACTTGAACACATAATCTAGGCTGACACTCCAGTGCAGTACTGGGGGAGTGCTGCACTGTCGGAGGTGCCGTCTTTCGGATGAGACGTTAAACCGAGGCTCCATCTGCCCTCTCAGGTGGATGTTAAAGATTCCGTGGCACGATTCAAAGAAGAGCAGGGGAGTTATTCAGGTGCCCTGGCCAATATTTATCCCTCAACATACATCACTAAAATAGATTATCTGGTCCTTATCATAGTGCTGTTTGTGGGATCTTGCTATGCGCGAATTGGCTGCCGCGTTTCCTACAAAATAACAGTGACTGCACTTCAAAAGTGTAAACTGCTTTAGGACGTTATGAAAGGTGGTATATAAATACAAGTTTGTTCTTTCTTTCTTTCACTTAATACTCTCCCACGCCGAGCTTTTCCTCACATGTCTACAGGGAATGCAAGTCCCTCATGCCTCTCTCTCCCAGGCAGGGAGCTCCAGCACTCTACAACCTGGAAATCTGGAAGCCTAGAACATCACCGAGAATTGTCACAAGTTGACTTAACCTTCCCGATGAACTCAGTTACACGTGTGAAGCTAAATCACGTGACAATCTTCTCCCAAGCTGAGTGAGGCTCCCAGCAATACAACAACATAACCAGTCAGGGCCATTCTGTTGCCAACACTTGTGGTTTTGTGAACGGTTTATGCATTTCGCTCTATTGTGTTAACACGAACAATTGTCTAGGAAGGAGGAGCGACCGAGAGTAAACATTTTCTCCATTTCTGTGAATGCACAAAACAATAAATCAAAATAATGAATTGTATAATGAGACTGAGAGTATTGACAGTGCTGCTACACTTTGGCTCCCTCAGCTCTCTACTTGCTCTGCTAATTGGACCAATAATCTACACATAGCCAACGCTATATCCATTATTGATTATAACATCGGGCATAAGCACGCAAGTGCTGTAACTTCAGCAATGATATATATGAAAAAATAGAAGCAACACAAGTTGGTGAGGCCATAAAAAGCACAATCAAAGAACTGGGGTTGATTTCTAGAAGACTAGAAGACACTAGCAGGAAGGTGATGTTAAACTTATCCAGAACCTTGATTAGACCCCACTTGGGGCACTATGTACAGTTCTGGTCTCTATGCTATAGATACTAATGTTATTGAAGCACTGGGGAAAGTGCAGAAAAGATTTACAAGGATGTTACCAGAATTGAGAGGAAGCAACTATCAGGAAAGACTGAACAGGCTGGGGATCTTTCATCTGGAACAGACGTAGACTAAGAGAAGACCTGATAGAGGTCTTTAAAATAATGAAGGGGTGGATGTGGAGAAACTGTTTCCACTTGTGGGTGAGTCCAGAACAAGGGGGCAGAAATGTAAGATAGTTATTAACGGACTGTTGGTGAAAAATGAATTCACTCGAGTCTATCTCAAAGCAGAAGATCACAATTTATTTAACAGAGTCATAGACCCCGCGGTCTAGTGATCCACTTCTCGTCATTACAGTGGTATCGGAACTTCTTTTATACATTATAGGGTCGCATACGCAATTCATTACATACAAATGTCTCCACCCAATCACATTCCCCCAGCAACAAGCTCCTGAATTGTAATCTGCACTTTAAGCTAAATGTTCTTGTTACTTCCCTTCCGAAACTATAAACATAGAGTGTTGCGTCACATCTGTCCGGCCGGACTGGCTGGTCATGCGGTGATTGGTTCTCAAGTGTAACCGTTGTGCTTTTATTGTTTTAGTGGGCCTCCTTGGTGGGCCTCGCACATACGCATGTTGACCACAGACATTACTCATCGCACTGTGTCAGCGAAACCATTCTGTATTTGCGAATTTACCTTTTACAGCACATTCTTTAACTTTTACGTTGCTGCTTTAAGCCCTATAATTTTTACCCTAACACGGACCAAATAAAGAAAGAGTGGTGAGAAGTACGTGGAACTCGCTGCCACGTGGGGGAGTTGTAGCGGGGAGCATTGATGCATTGAAGGGGAGGCTTGATGCATGCCAGAGGGAATAGGGAATAGAGACATATGGGGGGGAGGAGGTCAGGGTAGGAGGAGGTAATTAGAGTGGGAGGAGGCTCGTGTGGAGTATAAACACCAGCATAGACCAAATGGCCTGTTTCTGTGCTGTAGATTCTATCTTAATACTTTGTACCTGAATACTAAAACCCAATCAAATCATTACCAAAAGGAAAATACACACCTTAATTACTAAGTCCCAATTAAAGCCCAGTATTATTAATCCAGTAATATAACCACCACACTACTGTATCGGAACATTAAATATTTGAATATTTAGGCTGCCATATCATTTTTTTGTATTAATTCACAGGATGTGGGCATCGCTGGCAAGGCCAGCATTTATTGCCCATCCCTAATTGCCCTTGAGAAGGTGGCGAGCCATTTCAGAGGGCAGTTAAGAGTCCACATTGCTGTGGGTCTGGAGTCACATGTAGGCCAGACCAGGTAAGGACGGCAGATTGAATTCCCTAAAGGACATTAGTGAACCAGATGGGTTTTTACGACAATCTGGTAGTTTCATGGTCACCATTACTGATACTAGCTTTTCATTCCAGATTTATTTAACTGAATTTAAATTCCCCAGCTGCCGTGGTGGGATTTTGAACTCTTCTCTCTGGATTACTAATCCAGTGACCTAACCACTATGCTACTTGTGTCCCATTGCCGGGGTTTGGTGGTAATGATCTGTAACGCTCCCCTGTCTAATGCGTTTTTCTTCTACCACTCCCCTGCACTCAGGGCTTGAAGCCCAGTCACCGAACTAAAATGTGAAGATAATATAGGGAAATAGTTCCCCTTTATGGACGGTCGTACATTCAGCTGATGCCTGTCCTCTCAGCTCTGGTTAGAACGAACCTCACATCTACCTGGAGCAGACAGGAATGAAGCAAATTGTCATCAGTTATTTTTTTCCCCAGGCCGATCAAACTGGCATCACAGCCGTGTGAAAAAGGCATCTATTTGCGATTCAGCCGGATTGTTCCAGGCTGCATGCTTTGAAATGGGCTGTGATGCAGTATTTAAAGAGACAAGGACGTCTTTGTCTGATCCACGTTAAACAGCCAAAAATCAACACAGTGTCCCCTTTTAACTTAACCCAAACCTTGCAGAATATTTTACACAGTTTCTTGAAAGGCAGTGGGGATATTCCAGAATACTTGTGAGAGGTGATCGGTCAAGATTGTCTATCCCTGGTCAGTTTGATCACTTTTATAGAAACACTCAGCACACAATATTACGGGTCGCATGGAGTTAAAGGGAATAAACCTTTACACAGAGTGTCACCGCTCTCAAATGATGCAGAGTATTGGAGAGTTTCAGCAGAGTTGCTTTCGAGCGTAATTATTATTTTTGTGTTCACACAATTAGTGGCCTGTGGGTCATTAGCAGTTACAGAATGAAGACTGCGTAACCAAGGAGACCTTCAAGCCCTGAGTGCAGAGGAGAGGTAGAAGAAAAACACATCAGACGGGGGAGCGTTACAGATCAATACCACCAAACTCCGACAATGGGACACAACAAGGTTTTCTCTTCCCCATAAGCTTTCTCTGTTGGTGAACTAAAAATACCTGGGGTTAAACTAACCAGGGCAGACTGGTGGGGCAGAAAATGGCACGTGTCTCCTATGGCCCTTCATATGCCAGGCACATTATATGGCAGCCTAAATATTCAAATATTTAATGCTCCCATACAGGTATGTTACTGGACCAATAATCCAGACTATATGAGTTCCACTTGCCTGGATGAGTGCAGCTCCAACAACACTCAAGAAACTCGACATCATCCAGGACAAAGCAGCCCGCTTGATTGGCACCCCATCCACCACCTTAAACATTCACTCCCTCCACCACCGGCGCACCGTGGCTGCAGTGTGTACCATCTACAAGATGCACTGCAGCAACTCACCAAGGCTTCTTCGGCAGCACCTCCCAAACCCGCGACCTCTTCCACCTAGAAGGACAAGGGCAGCAGGCGCATGGGAACACCACCACCTCCAAGTTCCCCTCCAAGTCACACGCCATCCTGACTTAGAAGTATATCGCTGATCCTTCATCGTTGCTGGGTCAAAATCCTGGAACGACCTCCCTAACAACACTGTGGGAGCACCTTCACCACACGGACTGCAGCGGTTCAAGAAGGCGGCTCACCACCACCTTCTCAAGGGCAATTAGGGATGGGCAATAAATGCCAGCGGCGTCCACATCCCATAAACGAATTTTAAAAAATCCCAACATGACAGAATAAGAATTTGAATTTGTTTTTTTTCTAAAGTCTGGAATTAAAAATGAATAATTGGAACTGTTAAACCTATTTATTTGGTCCTTATTGTGGGCTGTATTGAGCTGATATTAGGTTAGCTAATTGGTAACGTAAGTGTTGCGATTAGTTGTTGGTATTAACCTGTGGCATTTGTGTAAATTAAGACAATATACAATTGAGCTGGCTGAAAGAGATTAATCCTGAACTGCTAGAGACCAGAGGGTGTGCAAGGACAGGAGATTGTGGAGTTTAACCTCAGTAGAAGTTCAGCCGTAAGGTGCAGATGGCCTAAGTTGCTGTGTTTCATTTCATTAAACTTTTAAGAGAAACCAGTTTAATATGAGGAGACATCTGATGTGTGGCACCTATATGATGTGGGAGGTCCTGATTGTTCATGTGTCTGGGATGACCACACACATCCCAAGTCTCTCTAACTGTTTGAGATCAAGCTCAAGGTTTGAGCAGATGACACTCCGTCACATTCGGAAGCTGAAGAGTTCTTGGATTGCTGATTGCAGGATGAGACAGAGTGTGTTAGTGAGGAAGGGAAGTGGGAGGACCAGTCCCCAGAGTAGGACAAGGTGACAAGAGATAGTGTGAAGAGTCCTGAGAGTGTTGAATTGACACAGAAGCATTCAGCAATGAATGCTTGTGACAACGAGAGCAACTTGAGCAAAAACAGGGTACCATAGAGCAAGTGGTTGCTAAAGATGGGGGAGATAAGTACAGAAACACAGTAGTAATAGGAGTTCCATAGTCTGGGGAATAGATAGTTGAGGGTCCACTTTAAGGCCCACTGGGAGCTCGATCTGCCTCATGTAAATGGGTTCGAGGGACCATGGCTAACCACTCTGATTCATTTCCCCCAACATCGGCTCCAAATCTATCCCTAATCATTACCACCACTGTAACTGTGGGTAGGAGCTGCAGGAATGTATCCTTCGGGCAGATACCACGTTGAGGGGGCCATTCTTTGTGCTACTACTGAAGGCTGGTGTTGCTTTGCCTGCTTATTGATATCTTTAGTACTTCAGAGGTACATCAGGACTTTTGTGCTTGTTTTACTCAGCCTTGCTTTGTACTGGAGGCGTGGATTTTCCAATGGTATTTATGTTATGAAGAGGAGGAGGAGGACATGGAAGAGGCTGGATTGGAGGCTCTTATAGTCAGGCATCACCGAGGTGGTTCTTCCCTGTAGGCCCATCCCTACTCACCAAGGTCTATAGACCAAGATTTTTCTGCACTTCACAGCCTCAGAACGCTGTACTCCCTCCCGTATGCCTTTTTAACCACCTTATCTACCTGTCCTGCTATCTTCAGGGATCCTGGATATGCACTCCAAGGTCCCTCTGTTCATCTATACTTCTCAATATCCTACCATTTATTGTGTTTTCACTTGCCTTGTTAGCCCTCTCCAAATGCATTATCTCAAACTTCTCTGGATTGAATTCCATTTACCACTTATCTGCTCACCTGACCAGTCCATTGATATCTTCCTGCCGTCTACAGCTTTCTTCCTCACTATCAACCACATGGCCAATTTTCGTATCATCTGCAAACTTCTTAATCATGCCCCCCTACATTGAAGTCTAAACCATTGATATATACCACAAAAAGCAAGGGACCCAGTACTGAGCCCTGCGGAACCCCACTGGAAACAGCATTCCAGTCACAAAAACACCCGTTGACCATTACCCTTTGCTTCCTGCCACTGAGCCAATTTTGGATCCAATTTGCCACTTTCCCCTGGATCCCATGGGCTTTAACTTTTCTGACCAATCTGCCATGTGGGACCTTGTCAAAGCCTTGCTAAAATCTATGTAGACTACATCATGAGTAGGTTTGAGTCCGACTGTTCACTATTGCCACTATTGTCCGTAGTGTCCTGTTTTTACCACTCAATTAGACCTTTTTGGTACTTTTTTGCGCAGTGTGAAATATTGTTCACCATCACAACATTTAAGTTCGACATACATGCAGTTTTCCGAAAACAATCCAAGCTAGTGTCAGATTATTGGATTCCAGTTAACGAGCAGAGTTAAAGTGAGGCGCAGAAACCAATCTATATATATTTCCTGGAGTTAGATTTTGAGGAGACTGGCGCATTGGTGATTTGATCTATTAACTACACGTTCAGAACGGGTTAGCTCACAGGTGGTTGTTAATCTGTGTGAATATTGATTAAAAACCACCAGTGAATATCATTTGTCTTTGTTTTACCCATCATCGCCTCATCATAGAAACAGAGCTAAGTTATTGCTTATTATATAACTGTCAATGCTTCCTCACATTCTTCTATAATATTCTTCAAAGACGCAGGCGTAATATTTACACCACTGTCTTGTTAATGCTCCCAGCTCTGTCCCTCCATCACCTCTCTCAACCTCTCCGCTGCCTCTGTGCAGTCAGACTGCTTGTCCAACAAAATGAACATTAGCAAGACAGAAGCCATTGTCTTTGGTCTCTGCCACAAGTTCCGTATCCTTGCTCTGACTCCATCCCCTTCCCTGGCCCCTGTCTCGGGCTGAACCACATGATTTGCAGCCTTGGCGGCCTTTTGGACTCCAAGCTGGGCTTCTGACCCCCATCTTATCTTCAACATAAAGACCGTAAACAACATAGAAACATAGAAACATAGAAACTAGGAGCAGGAGTAGGCCATTCGGCCCATCGAGCCTGCTCCACCATTCAATACGATCATGGCTGATCAACCAAATCCAGTACCCTGTCCCTGCTTTCCCACACAGAATCCCCATCGAGCCTGCACCGACACATATCCCACCCTATCCCCATAACCCCACGTATTTAATTCCCCCTAACATATCCCATCCTATCCCCGTAACCCCACATATTTAATCCCCCCCTAACACTAAGGGTCAATTTATCATAGCCAAATCAACCTAACCCGCACATTTTTGGACTGTGGGAGGAAACCGGAGCACCCGGAGGAAACCCACGCAGACACGGGGAGAATGTGCAAACTCCACACAGACAGTCACCCGAGGTCAGATTTGAACCCGGGTCCCTGGCGCTGTGAGGCACCAGTGCTAACCACTATGCCACCGTGCATTTAAAATTCTCATCCTTGTTTTCAAATCGCTCCATGGCCTCGCTTCTCTCTATCTCTGGAACCTCCTGCAGCTCTACAACCCTCCGAGATCTCGGCGCTCCTCCCATTCTGGCCTCTTGCACATCCCCGATTTTCATCGCTCCACCATTGACGGCCGTGCCTTCAGCTGCCAAGGTCCTAAGCTCTGGAATTTCCTCCCTAAACCTCTCTGTTCTCCTTTAAGACGCTCCTTAAAACCTACCTCTTTGACCAAGCTTTTGGTCACCTGTCCAACTATCTCTTTATGTGGCTCGGTGTCAAATTTCTTCTGAAAACGCTCCTGTGTAGCACCTTGAGATATTTTACTATGTTAAAGGTGCTATATAAATGCAATTTGTTGTTGTTGTTTACCTCATTAATATCACCCACCAGTGCCCCAACTTGGCCCATCTGCTGCTGAAACCCTCATCCATGCCTTTGTCACCTCCCAACTCGACTATTCCAAGGCTCTCCTGGCCGGCCTCCCATCTTCCAACCTCCGTAAACTTCCGTCCATCCAAACCTCTGCTGACCATGTCCTCGCTGACCTACATTTGTTCTTGGTCCTCCTAAACCTCAAGTTTAAAATTATTTTCCTAGGGATAAAAATTGGGTCGCGCCTGGGGCGCTAATTTTAGCGCCCCGAAAAAGTTAACGCCCCCACGGCCAATTTTCCCAGGTAGCGCCCCGAGAGGGAGGAGGGGTGCTACTGGATGCGCCCCGCATCCCTCTTGGGGCGCTGCGAGCCAATATCGTGGCGCTACATGCCGCAGCGCCATGCGGTACTGCAGACCTTCCTCCCCTTATTAAAGGGGAGGGGCCTGGCGCAGCGCGTCCCGGCGCCCAGCTGGGCCACCAGGGATCGGGAATGCCGGCAAATGAGCCCGGCACTCAAGAGGAGTGCCGGGCTCACGGAGAGCAGCCGGCATCCCGCGGGGGGGCTTCACGGGGGCTAGGGACAGCAACGGGGGCAGGTGCTGGCAGGCTGCCAGCAACAAAAATGGCCACCCGCCACCTCCCCTTTAACTAGCGCCGCCCCGGCCGCAGGTAGGCCCCCCTGACCTCGGCGGACATAGCGTCCGGCGGTAAGTCGGGGGGGCGCCACCCAATATTACAGCCGGGGCGCTGCGCACGTGGCGCTAACGGTTAGCGTCGCCGCTAACCTCCCGCTGAATTTCGCAGGAGGTGTTAGCGGCGTCGCGCCCAGGCAATCAACCGAATTTAGCTCCCCAGGTGTTTAAATCCTTTCCTTACACTTTCCCTTCCCTATCTTAGTAACCTCCTCCACCCATACAACCCACTTCAAATTCTCAGTTCTCTCTCTCCGTTAACCTCACCATTGGCGGGTGTGCCTTCAGCTACCTAGACCCCACAGTCTGGAACTCCCTCCCAAACTCCCTCCCTAGCTCCAGCTCCCTCTCCTTCCCTCAAGGTCCTGCTTAAAACCCACCTCTTTGGCCAAGCATTTGTTCACCCCTCATATCATTTCCTGCTCTGGCTTGGCGTCCATTTTCTTCATTTGCTCCTCTGTGAGGCTCCTTGCAATGTCTTTCTAGATTTAAGAAATGATATAAATGCCAGTTTGTGGTGGTGGTCGTGTAGTAGATGTTGTTATAGGTGTTGGTGGTGTTGATGCTCCTCGGAGATTCCTGTGGATCCCCAATATTCGGAATGATCGATTGCATCTCTTCTTCAACTCGCCTGCATTCTTGGTCCTCCTAAACCTCGTCCTGGACAATATTTATCCCTCAACCAACATAACAAAAACAGATCATCTGGTCATTATCACAGGGCTGTTTGTGGGAGCTTGCTGTGCGCAAATTGGCTGCCGTGTTTCCCACATTACAACAGTGACTACACTTCAAAAAGTACTTCATTGGCTGTAAAGTGCTTTGAGACGTCCGATAGTCGTGAAAGGCGCTATAGAAATGCAAGTCTTTCTTTTTCTTTTGTATTGCCGTTCGCTCCAGCGAGTCTGAACTTTAAGTTGCTAAATCCCTTTGTTCTTGTCGGAATATGTTTTTAGTCTGTTTCTTATCCCTCTCATAATTAAGCATTTCACGGCTGATCTGCTGTTTTATCTGTCAACTTTTCTGTCCAATTAAGCTGGATTTGGCCCTTTTCCAACCCTCTCGAATTAATTCTTTTCCAGTCCAACTCCTTTGTTTTTGACTGTTTCATTTTTATCTATTCTGACTATAAACGAATCTTTCTTTGATCACTGGTGTCAGCTTCCTGGTATCAGCTTGGCTGAGTTAGTAGACACATGCCTCTGATTCAGAAGGTTTATGGGTTCATGCCCCCTTCCAGGACTTGAGCCCATAATCTCGGGTAAGATCTGTAATGTCGGGCCTGCTGCCTGTTTTGAGAGTTTAGCATTAGTAACGACCCCATAAAAGGAAAAGAAAGAGCTTGCGTTTCTACAGCGCCTTTCACAACCTCAGGACGTCCCAAAAGGCTGCACACCCAATGAAATACTTTTTGAAGTGTAGTCACTGTTGTAATATAGGAAACACAGCAGCCAATTTGCCCACAAACAGCAATGTGATAATGACCAGATCATCTGTTTTAGTGATGTTGGTTGAGGGGTTGATATTGACCAGAACTCCCCCGCTCTTCTTCGAAATAGAGCCGTGGGATCTTTTACGTCCACTTGAGAGGGCCGACGGGGCCTCGGTTTAACGTCTCATCCGAAAGATGTCACCTCCGACAGTGCAGCACTCCCTCAGCACTGCACTGGAGTGTCAGCCTAGATTATGTGCTCAAGTCTCTGGAGCGGGACTTGAACCCACAACCTTCTGACTCAGAGGCGAGGGTGGGACCACTGAGCTATGACTCCTGTAGATTTTTGCTCGCTATGCCCCAGAGTGATTTCATTTACCCAGCTGACTAGGTAGATTTGTAATGTGCCCAGGGAAGGAACTGAGAAACCTTTTCACTTTGTTTTGGCTCGCTGGTTTTGCCATGTGCCCTCACGTGATCTTCCTTCGATTTGGAAGGCAGCAAAATAACATTACACCAGGCAATGACTCGGACTTTAACTGTTAAACACATTAAACGTAATAAATGATAAAAGAATAAAAGAATAGTAGTAATGATAATACGTAACTTTGACAGTAATTATTAAACTTAACTATTTCCTTAATTAGATAAAAAATAACACCATGACCACTCTGCAGAATGTGATTGCTCATCTATTACTCCTATTTCTCATCTACATGCTGCCCCTTGGCCACATCATCTGAAAACACGGCGTCAGTTTCCGCATGTACGCTGACGACACCCAGCTCTACCTCAACACCACCTCTCTCGACCCTTCCACTGTCTTTAAATTGTCAGACTGCTTGTCCGACATCCAGTACTGGATGAGCAGAAATTTCCTCCAAATAATTATTGGGAAGACCGAAGCCATTGGCTTTGGTCCCTGCCACAAATTCCATTCCCTAGCCACCGACTCCATCCCTCTCCCTGGCAACTGTCTGAGGCTGAACCACACTGTTCGTAACCTTGGTGTCATATTTGACCCCGACATGAGCTTCTGACCACATATCTGCGCCATCACTAAGACCGCCTATTTCCACCTCCGTAACATCACCCATCTCCACCCCTGCCTCAGCTCATCTGCTACTGAAACCCTCATCCATGCCTTTGTTACCTCTAGACTCGACTATTCCAATGCACTCCTGGCTGGCCTCCCACATTCTACGTAAACTTGAGGTGATCCAAAACTCGGCTGCCCGTGTTCTAACTCGCACCAAGTCCCGTTCACCCATCACCCCTGTGCTACATTGGCTCCTGGTTAAGCAACGCCTCGATTTCAAAATTCTCATCCTTGTTTTCAAATCCCTCCATGGCCTCGCTCCTCCCTATCTCTGTAATCTCCTTCAGCCCCACAACCCCCCGAGATATCTGCGCTCCTCTAATTCTGGCCTTTTGCGCTTCCCCGATTTTAATCGCTCCACCATTGGTGGCCGTGCCTGGAGCTCTGGAATTCCCTCCCTAAACCTCTCTACCTCTCCACCTCTCTGTCCTCCTTTAAGACGCTCCTTAAAACCTACCTCTTTGACCAAGGTTTTGGTCATCTGTCCTAATATCTCCTTATGTGGCTTGGTGTCAAATTTTGTTTGATAATCGCTTCTGTGAAGCACCTTGGGACAGTTTACTATGTTAAAGAGGCTCTATAAAGGCAAGTTGTTGTTGTTTGATGGCATGGTGTCTCTTTGCCATTTCTCACCATCTCTGAAGGAATCTGATGGACTTCACCGGCTGAGAAATACTTTCCAGAAAGCAGACTTAAATTACTATCTGCTAAACTCACAAAGGAAATCCCAGTTAAACATCATTCCACCCAATTGCAAGATGTTTGTATTTGAATTGAATGGCTTGCCTCCTCTCCACCCCCACCCCCCACCTTGGATACCTGGCTAGGATAAAACAACCAATTGTTGCAACTATTGAATCAAATATAAACTAGGACATGTTTCCTAAGAGTGAAGCTGTTTTGAATTCCTTATATACCATGACAGAATCAAAGAAGCTAATAAAGTGTAAAATATTTTTTCCATTCCTGGTGTAGGTCTCAGTGCCTTGTTGCAGCAGCTGGCCAAGCTCAGTTACTATCTCCGAGCCAAGATGGTATCTTCTGAGGCACTGGGTTCCATGTAACTGCTTTGGCGCCGAGCTCACAGGGTAGCTGTGGGCCCTTTAGAAGCTCTTTCATACTTGTGCCTGGTGCTTCATCCAGTCATCCATGCACCACTCTCCCTCCTTCATGCTTGGACAAGGAGCAGGTTTTATATGGAGCCTACAGAAGAGCACATAATCCCGGCTGACGCTCCAGTGCAGTACTGAGG
The DNA here is from genome assembly GCA_030390025.1 of Squalus acanthias. NCBI lineage: Eukaryota > Metazoa > Chordata > Chondrichthyes > Squaliformes > Squalidae > Squalus > Squalus acanthias. The sequence goes on from CM059443.1 coordinate 47,161,388, forward strand.
GAGCGCTGCACTGTCGGAGGTGCCGTCTTTCAGCTGAGACGTTAAACCGAGGCCCCGTCTGCTCTCTCAGGTGGACGTAAAAGATCCCACGGCACTATTTCGAAGAAGAGCAGGGGAATTTTTCCCAGTGTTCTGGCCAATGTTAATTACTCAACCAACATTACTAAAAAAACAGATGATCTCATTGCTGTTTGCAGGATCCTGCTGTGCGCAAATGACCTACTATATTAATACAGTGACTACATTTCACAAAGTACCTCATTGGCTGTAAAGCACTTTGGGATGTCCTGAGGTCGTGAAAGGCGCTATAGAAATGCAAGTACTTTATGAAATGCACTCACTGCCTTTGCGTGACTAAAACTGACTCCTTAATCCCACATTTTCGTAGATCTACAATGCCAATGGGTTGCGAGCCTGGCTTGTTTACACCATGGAGTGCAGTGGACAGAGGGCTGCACTCATGTGCCTTAGGTCTGTCTCCTCCTGCTCCTGTGCTCTCCTCTCTTGCTCCTCCTAGACCTCCTCCTCCAATATGCTGATGATCGGATTCAGCAGCGAGCAACAGGTAAGCAGCTGATCCTGATTCCTGGCGGCTCTCCTGTGACGTTAACAACTTTGCCGGCTCCCTGTGCTGCTCTTATTCGGATTCTAAATGGGTTTTGCATTCATTCAAAATGTGGCCATTGCCAGGCTGGGGAACTTTGCTCCAGTTGGTTTTGAGTTAACAAGGAACGAGCAGGTTGTGCATGACTACTGACGGCAGCACCTGAGGCAGGGGAGGGATGTTGTGTGATGTGCTAATATAAATCCTAAGGGTGGGGTTTTAGCAGCTGGTCGATAAACGACCTATTGTCCAGTGAGAGGCCCTATAGTCCAGAGAGGCCCTATAGACTGATGAGAGGCCCTACAGTCTGGCGAGTACAACTGCAGTACAAAGGGATCTGGGGGTCTTGGTGCAAGAAAATCAAAAAGTTAGTATGCAGGTGCAGCAGGTGATCAAGAAAGCCAATGGAATGTTGGCTTTTATTGCTAGGGGGATAGAATATAAAAACAGGGAGGTATTGCTGCAGTTGTATAGGGTATTGGTGAGACCGCACCTGGAATACTGCATACAGTTTTGGTGTCCATACTTAAGAAAAGACATACTTGCTCTCGAGGCAGTACAAAGAAGGTTCACTCGGTTAATCCCGGGGATGAGGGGGTGGACATACGAGGAGAGGTTGAGTAGATTGGGACTCTACTCATTGGAGTTCAGAAGAATGAGAGGCGATCTTATTGAAACATATAAGATTGTGAAGGGGCTTGATCGGGTGGACGCGGTGAGGATGTTCCCAATGATGGGTGAAACTAGAACTAGGGGACATAATCTTAGAATAAGGGGCTCCTCTTTCAAAACTGAGATGAGGAGAAACTTTTTCACTCAGAGGGTAGTGGGTCTGTGGAATTTGCTACCCCAGGAAGCTGTGGAAGCTACTTCATTAAATAAATTTAAAACAGAAATAGACCGTTTCCTAGAAGTAAAGGGAATCAGGGGTTACGGGGAGCGGACTGGAAATTGGACATGAGTTTGAGTTCGGATCGGTCAAGGCCCTGTGGGTGGCGGAGCGGGCCCAGGGGCCGAGTGGCCTGGTCCTGCTGCTGCTTCTTGTGTTCTTTAGAGTTGAGGTTGGATCAGATCAGCCATGATCTTATTGAATGGCGGAGCAGGCTCGAGGGGCCGATTGGTCTACTCCTGCTCCTATTTCTTATGTTCTTATGTTCTTATGTTCTTATGAGAAGCCCTATAGACTGACGAGAGGCCCTATAGACTGGCGAGAGGCCCTATAGTCCAGAGAGGCCCTATCGACTGACGAGAGGCTCTATATTCAGGCGAGAGGCCCTATAGACTGGCGAGAGGCCCTATAGACTGACGAGAGGCCCTATAGTCCGGCGAGAAGCCCTATAGTCTGGTGAGAAGCCCTATAGACTGACGAGAGGCCCCATAGACTGACGAGAGGCCCAATAGACTGACGAGAGGCCATATAGTCTGGCGAGATGTCCTATAGACTGACGAGAGGCCCTATAGACTGACGGAAGGCCCTATAGACTGAGGAGAGGCCCTATAGTCTGGCGAGAAGCCCTACAGTCTGGCGAGAAGCCCTATAGTCTGGTGAGAAGCCCTATAGACTGACGAGAGGCCCTATAGACTGGCGAGAGGCCCTATAGTCCAGAGAGGCCCTATAGACTGACGAGAGGCTCTATATTCAGGCGAGTGGCCCTATAGACTGGCGAGAGGCCCTATAGACTGACGAGAGGCCCTATAGTCCGGCGAGAAGCCCTATAGACTGACGAGAGGCCCTATAGACTGACGAGAGGCCCTATAGTCTGGCGAGAAGCCCTATAGTCTGGCGAGAAGCCCTATAGTCTGGTGAGAAGCCCTATAGACTGACGAGAGGCCCTATAGACTGACGAGTGGCCCTATAGTCTGGCGAGAAGCCCTATAGTCTGGTGAGAAGCCCTATAGACTGACGAGAGGCCCCATAGACTGACGAGAGGCCCAATAGACTGACGAGAGGCCCTATAGTCCGGCGAGATGTCCAATAGACTGACGAGAGGCCCTATAGACTGACGGAAGGCCCTATAGACTGGCGAGAAGTCCTATAGACTGACGGGAGGCCCTATAGTCTGGCGAGAAGCCCTATAGTCTGGCGAGAGGCCCTATAGTCTGACGAGAGGCCCTATAGTCTGACGAGAGGCCCTATAGACTGGCGAGAGGCCCTATAGTCTGACGAGAGGCCCTATATTCAGGCGAGAGGCCCTATAGACTGACGAGAGGCCCTATAGACTGGCGAGAGGCCCTATAGTCAGGCGAGAGGCCCTATATTCAGGCGAGAGGCCCTATAGACTGGTGAGAGGCCCTATAGACTGGTGAGAGGCCCTATATTCAGGCGAGAGGCCCTATAGACTGGCGAGAGGCCCTATAGTCAGGCAAGAGGCCCTATAGACTGGCGAGAGGCCCTATAGACTGGCGAGAGGCCCTATATTCAGGCGAGAGGCCCTATAGACTGGCGAGAGGCCCTATATTCAGGCGAGAGGCCCTATAGACTGGCGAGAGGCCCTATATTCAGGCGAGAGGCCCTATAGACTGGCGAGAGGCCCTATAGTCAGGCGAGAGGCCCTATAGTCAGGCAAGAGGCCCTATAGACTGGCGAGAGGCCCTATAGACTGGCGAGAGGCCCTATAGACTGGCGAGAGGCCCTATAGTCAGGCGAGAGGCCCTATAGACTGGCGAGAGGCCCTATAGACTGGCGAGAGGCCCTATAGACTGGCGAGAGGCCCTATAGACTGGCGAGAGGCCCTATAGTCAGGTGAGAGGCCCTATAGACTGGCGAGAGGCCCTATAGTCAGGCGAGAGGCCCTATAGACTGGTGAGAGGCTCTATATTTAGGCGAGAGGCCCTATAGACTGGTGAGAGGCCCTATATTCAGGCGAGAGGCCCTATAGACTGGCGAGAGGCCCTATATTCAGGCGAGAGGCCCTATAGACTGGCGAGAGGCCCTATAGTCAGGCGAGAGGCCCTATAGTCAGGCAAGAGGCCCTATAGACTGGCGAGAGGCCCTATAGACTGGCGAGAGGCCCTATAGACTGGCGAGAGGCCCTATAGTCAGACGAGAGGCCCTATAGACTGGCGAGAGGCCCTATAGACTGGCGAGAGGCCCTATAGACTGGCGAGAGGCCCTATAGACTGGTGAGAGGCCCTATAGACTGGCGAGAGGCCCTATAGACTGGCGAGAGGCCCTATAGTCAGGTGAGAGGCCCTATAGACTGGCGAGAGGCCCTATAGTCAGGCGAGAGGCCCTATAGACTGGTGAGAGGCTCTATATTTAGGCGAGAGGCCCTATAGACTGGTGAGAGGCCCTATATTCAGGCGAGAGGCCGTATAGACTGGTGAGAGGCCCTATAGACTGGCGAGAGGCCCTATAGACTGGTGAGAGGCCCTATAGACTGGCGAGAGACCTTATAGTCTGACGAGAGGCCCTATAGTCAGGCAAGAGGCCCTATAGACTGGCGAGAGGCCCTATAGCCTGGCGAGAGGCCCTATAGTCAGGCAAGAGGCCCTATAGACTGGCGAGAGGCCCTATAGACTGGCGAGAGGCCCTATAGTCAGGCGAGAGGCCCTATATTCAGGCGAGAGGCCCTATAGACTGGTGAGAGGCCCTATAGACTGGTGAGAGGCCCTATATTCAGGCGAGAGGCCCTATAGACTGGCGAGAGGCCCTATAGTCAGGCAAGAGGCCCTATAGACTGGCGAGAGGCCCTCTAGACTGGCGAGAGGCCCTATATTCAGGCGAGAGGCCCTATAGACTGGCGAGAGGCCCTATATTCAGGCGAGAGGCCCTATAGACTGGCGAGAGGCCCTATATTCAGGCGAGAGGCCCTATAGACTGGCGAGAGGCCCTATAGTCAGGCGAGAGGCCCTATAGTCAGGCAAGAGGCCCTATAGACTGGCGAGAGGCCCTATAGACTGGCGAGAGGCCCTATAGACTGGCGAGAGGCCCTATAGTCAGGCGAGAGGCCCTATAGACTGGTGAGAGGCTCTATATTTAGGCGAGAGGCCCTATAGACTGGCGAGAGGCCCTATAGACTGGCGAGAGGCCCTATAGACTGGTGAGAGGCCCTATAGTCAGGTGAGAGGCCCTATAGACTGGCGAGAGGCCCTATAGTCAGGCGAGAGGCCCTATAGACTGGTGAGAGGCTCTATATTTAGGCGAGAGGCCCTATAGACTGGTGAGAGGCCCTATATTCAGGCGAGAGGCTGTATAGACTGGTGAGAGGCCCTGTAGACTGGCGAGAGGCCCTATAGACTGGTGAGAGGCCCTATAGACTGGCGAGAGACCCTATAGTCTGACGAGAGGCCCTATAGTCAGGCAAGAGGCCCTATAGACTGGCGAGAGGCCCTATAGCCTGGCGAGAGGCCCTATAGTCAGGCAAGAGGCCCTATAGACTGGCGAGAGGCCCTATAGCCTGGCGAGAGGCCCTATAGACTGGCGAGAGGCCCTATAGACTGGTGAGAGGCTCTATATTTAGTCGAGAGGCCCTATAGTCAGGCGAGAGGCCCTATAGACTGGTGAGAGGCTCTATATTTAGGCGGAGGCCCTATAGACTGGCGAGTGGCCCTATAGTCAGGCGAGAGGCCCTATAGTCAGGCGAGAGGCTCTATATTTAGGCGAGAGGCCCTATAGACTGGCGAGAGGCCCTATAGTCAGGCGAGAGGCCCTGTAGACTGGCGAGAGGCCCTATAGACTGGCGAGAGGCCCTATAGACTGGCGAGAGGCCCTATAGACTGGCGAGAGACCCTATCATCTGACGAAAGGTCCTACCATGCCACATAAGGAGATATTAGGACAGTTGATCAAAAGCATGGTCAAAGATGTAGGCATTAAGGAGTGTCTTAAGGAGGAGAGAGAGGTAGAGAGGCGGAGAGGTTTAGGGTGAGAATTCCAGAGTTTAGGGCCTAGGCAGCTGAAGGCTCGGCCACCAATGGTGGAGTGATTAAAATCAGGGGACGTTCAAAAGGTCAGAATTTGAGGAGTGCAGAGATCTCGGAGGGTTATAGGCCTGGAGGAGATTACAGAGATAGGGAGGGGCGAGGCCATGGAGGGATTTGAAAACAAGGAAGAGAATTTTAAACTTGAGTTTCTGGACCTGGAGCCAATGTTGGTCAGCGAGCACAGGGGTGATGGGTGAACGGGACTTGGTGCGAGTTAGGATACAGGCAGCAGAGTTTTGGATGACCTTAAGTTTACAGAAGGTGAAAGGTCTTCAGACAACAATACATCCCAAAGGCACTTTACAGGAAGTGGACACCAAATAGGAAGTGGGGCAGAGATTAGAGGTGGTGACTGGTGACGTGAACGATGGGTGGATTTTAAGGAGGCTTTTGAAGGTGGGGGGGGGAGAGATAGCAAGCCAGGGGGTTCACACAAAGAGAATTCGGTACTATAGGGGTACGGTGACTGAAGGCTCCATCACCAATAGTGGGATGGAGGGAGAGGGAGCTCACAGTGGTGTAGAGTTGGAAGAGCAACAGGTATGGGTTGCACCGTAGGGCAGGAGAAGTTTGTAGAAGTGATAATGGAGGGATTTGAAAACAAGGGAAAAGATTTTGAAGTTGACCTGCTGGAAAACAGGGACCAGTGTGGGACTTTGAGGTAGGAAAGTAAGAACTTGCATTTATATAGCACCTTTCATGACATCAGGATGACCCACAGCCAATGAAGTACTTTTTGAAGTGTAGTCACTGTTGTAATGTAGGAAACGCAGCAGCCAACAAGCTCCCACAAACAGCAATGTGATAATGATGAGATAATCTGTTTTAATGATATTTGTTGAGGGCTAAATATTGGCCAGGAGACCACTGCTCCCCTGCTCTTTTTCAGAATAGTGCGGCGGGATCTTTTACGTCCATCTGAGAGGATAGATGAGGCCTCGGTTTAACATCTCATCTGAAAGACGGCACCTCCGACAGTGCAGCACTCCCTCAGTACTGCACTGGAGCGTCAGCCGAGATTTTCGTGCTCAAGTCTCTGGAGTGGGACTATGAACCCACAACCTTCTGACTCAGAAACGAGAGTGCTACCCACTGAGCCACCTGAGCTACTGATTTGTTTGAGGTCGTTTAGGTGGAGCTGGAGAAGTCAGTGAGAATGTCGGAGAAATCGAAGGAAGGTCCTCGTTTTCACTTTCACGTAGCTGGCTCCATTTTACACACCTGCGTGTTATGAATTGGCTGTAAACCAGCGGAATTAATCACAACTCACAGATGCAGAAGGTGGAAATGAAACAGTATAAAGTTATTGAAGGTCAGTGTCGGCTTTCACCCCCAGGGCAAGGCAACTGGGATCAGCAGATGGCCCTGTGATTGTTCTACCCACTGGTGGTGTGTTGGAGCCCATGCTGACCATTGCTTCACTCAGTGAACAGCTGCTTCATTGGCTTCAGTGCTACCGTCCCCGGAAAGCCAGCTTACTCCAGACCCTTCTCTGTTGAGAGTATAAATCTTTCCCTTGACCCTGCCCCTTATCCTTTTCCACCTGCGTCTTTTTCTGCCTTGAGCAGTTTCTTGCTTTCTGCAGTATTTCCCTTGTTGTGATGTTTGGACTCCAGTTAAGATCTTAAAGGGGAAGGTTGCTGCTTTTTACTCGTATGGAGGTGGTAAAATCAGTGACCTCCCGATCATGATGGATTTGAATCTGGGTAGAAGCAGGCACGCCAACCTGCCTGGCATGTATAGGACGAGACAATCTGTTGGTTTGATGCAGTAACGTCGGTGCTTGTGAACCAGAGCTGGCGTATTTCCTGCCCAGGACTAGGGTGGTTTAAAGGTTTGACCAGTATGGATATTATTTGTGCCTCCCTCAGCACTGGCAGTAGTAAGGAGGCAGTTGTTCTCCTGGGAGAGCGGGCAGTTTGGTTGGAAGAGGTCCTTGACATTTGGAACAGGAGGAGGCCATTCAGCCCCTCGAGCTTGTTCCACCATTCAATGAGATCATGGCTGATCTGTGACCTAACTCCATATACCCGCCTTTGCCCTTTGGTTAACAGAAAGCTATCAATCTCAGATTTAAAATTAACAATTGATCTAGCATCAGTTGCCGTTTGCGGAAGAGAGTTCCAAACTTCTACCACCCTTTGTGTGTAGAAGTGTTTCCTAATTTCACTTCCGAAAGGTCTGGCTTTAATTTTTAGACTCTTCCCCCTAGTCCTAGAATCCCCAACCAGCGGAAATAGTTTCTCTCTATCTACCCTATTTGTTCCCCTTAATATCGTAAAAACTTCGAGCAGATCGCACCTTAACCTTCATTTGCCCCCATGTGATATCAGCTCTTGATGCAATACAAGCCCCAAAATGTCTAACTTAAAAAAAGGGGATTCTTGTCCAAAGTAAAATGGTCTTGCTAAACTTTAGAGATATTCAACCGTTATTGTGTTTGTCTCATTCCCTAAACCAGAGAAGCAGGAATGGTTGAGTTAAGTAGCTGTGCTTGCTCTTGCTGGTTTGTAAGCTGCAGCAGAAGCAATGGAGTGAGTACAATGGGAGATAGGTTGTTGCTTTCAGATACTGCAGTGTAGGCGTTTGAGTCACAGCAGTGCCTGATGCTCAGATCCACCAGCCCCATGTCTTGGTGTGGTTGCTGGGTTGACATCGTCGCACGTCACTCTGGAGAGAAAACAGCCTCGCTATCTTATTTCAGTACGTGGAGAGGCTGGAGAAGCTGGGATTGTCTCCTTAGAGCAGAGAAGGTTAAGGGGAGATTCAATGGAGGTGTTCAAAACCATGAGGAGTTTTGATGGAGTAGATAGGGAGGAACTGTTTCCACTGGCAGGAGGGTCGGTAACCAGAGGACACAGATTTAAGGTAATTGTCAAAAGAACCAGGTGGGAGATGAGAATGTTTTTTAAGCAGCGAGTTATTATTTTCGGGAATGCGCTGCCTGAAAGGGCAGAGGAAGCAGATTCAGTAACTTTCAAAAGGGAATTGGATAAATACTTGAAGGGGAGAAATTTGCGGGGCTATGAAGAAAGAGCAGGGAGTGGGACCAATTGGAGAGCTCGTTCAAAGAGCCGGCACAGGCACAATGGGCCGAATGGCCTCCTTCTGTGCTGTAAGATTCTATAAGGAAGCCTTGGGGGGAGTTTTAGCTCCTCCCGCCTAACAGAAACTGGGTTAAAATGGAGAGGGTGAAATACCCACTCCGTTCCGATTTTAAAATGCCTGATTTTGCAGGTGTATGAGGCACCCGCCTGAGTCAGTATGAAGATTGGGGTTCTATCGCGTCAATCGGACTCTGACGCCATCTTAAACTCCCTCCCCACCCCACCCCTGACAATGACAACCAAGTCTGAAGACAGGAGAGGCCTTTCCAGGTAGGCTAAAACTTTCCATTTTGGGGCCAGTAGGAGCAGGATCGTAGGCCTCCCCTTCCCAGACTACCTCCCCTTCCACCCGAACCATTGACCCTCTGGAACAGCCGCTCCCTCCTGTCCCCACATTTACCTTGGACCCAGGGGGCAGCCTCCAGGCTGTCTGACTTTCCTGCCATTTCCCCTGACTTGAGAGCTTGAGCACAGAGCTTGGAGACAGAGCTGGGAGATCGCAAACGGAGTGGATCACAAGCAGAGTGGAGGAATGTGGTGAGCGCAAGAATCGGTGGAGAGGAGGAAGGTGGTGGAGACGTCTGACTGAAAAGGAGGAGTGACGCCACAGAAGCCAAGGCCTCTAAGTTCATAGACACGAGAGCGGACCTGCAGGAGAGCGAGAGGAGTGGCCACAGGTAAAGGTAGGCCCGAGAGCCCGGAGGGAGCGCGAGTGTCAGGGAGCGAGGTAAGTGACGTCAGCGCAAGGGAAGGAGCTGATTGGTGAGTAGTTGCTGAGCAGTTGGTGATTTTTTTTTTAAAGTCTTAAGTATATTTCTGTTAAGTTACTTAATAGTCTATTAAGTAGAGGCACGGCAGGGCACCTCGGTCCCGTGGAATGCACATCTTGTGCCAGGTGGGAACTCCAGGACGCTTCCCGTGTCCTGGACAACCACATGTGCCGGAAGTGTCGTCAGCTGGAGGAGCTCGAGCACCGGGTTTCGGAGCTTGAATAGCAGCTGGTATCGCTGCGGTGCATCAGTGAGGCTGAGAGCTACGTGGATAGCACGTTTCAGGAGGTGGTCACCCCGCAGCGTAAGAGTGTGCAGGCAGAGAGGGAATGGGTGACCGCCAGACAGACAAGGAGGACCAGGCAGGTAGTGCAGCAGTCCCGTGAGTGCATCTCACTCTCCAATCAGTATGGTGAGGGTGATGGTTCCTCTGGGGAGTACAGCCACAGCCAAGTCCAGGGTACCACGGGTGGCTGTTATACAGGGCGGGAGGAGGAAGATCGGGAAAGCAATAGTGATATGAGATTTGATAGTTAGGGGAACAGACAGGCGTTTCTGCGGCCGCAGATGTGATTTCAGGATGGTATGTTGTCTCCCTGGTGCCAGGGTCAAGGATGTCACTGAGCGGCTGCAGAACATTCTGAGGGGGGAGAGTGAACAGCCAGAGGTCGTGGTCCATATTGGTACCAACGACATAGGTAGAAAGAGGGATGAGGTCCTGCAGGCAGATTTTAGGGAGCTAGGAAAGAGATTAAAAAGCAGGGCCTCAAAGGTAGTAATCTCCGGATTACTCCCGGTGCCACATGCTCGTGAGTAGAGGAATAGGAAGATAGAACGGATGAATGTGTGGCTGGAGAGATGGTGCAGGAGGGAGGGCTTTAGATTCCTGGGACATTGGGACTGGTTCTGGGGGAGGTGAGACCTGTACAGGCCGGATGGGTTGCACCTCAACAGAGCCGGGACCAATGTCCTTGCGGGGGGGTTTGCTAGTGCTGTTGGGGAGGGTTTAAACTAATTTGGCTGGGGGACAGGCACCAGGATGTAGCATTAGAAAGGAGTAATAAGGTGCACAAAGGATTGGGAGAGACCGAACACTAGAGTAAGAAATAGTAGGGTATTAGGTGGGGTCAGACTAAGAGAGAATACAAGGTGGTCTAAATAGGTTTACAGTGTACGTGTGTGAATGCACGAAGTGTGGTAAATAAGGTTGATGAGCTGCAGGCGCAAATAGACACATGGGAATATGATGTTGTGGCGACAACAGAGGCCTGGCTCAAAAAAAGGGCAGGATTGGGTACAGAATATTCCTGGATATAAGGGGGTAAAAATTCAGTTGGTTGCGCCTCCCGTTAGCACCTTAAGAGGGCGCTAATGGGGCGCAAAGCCGCTAACACCCGGGCGCAGCGATGTTTGCGCCGCTCGAGAACTTAACTTGAGATTGTGCGGCGGCGCTAAAACTTACCGCTGCGACCACCTGCGCGCACAGATTGTGACGTCATTCCATGGTGCAACGCCCTTGTGGCGCCCCGGAGCGGAAATTGAGTGGCGCCCCCTGCCTTACCGCCTGGCGCATCCAACGACCAGAAGACTGGAACGCTATCAATCGCTGTGGGGCTGGGGGGGGGGCGCTATTTAAAGGGGGCCTCTTCCTGTCTTTTATTGTTGGTGGCATTTTTGAACTACGCATTCTGAGAGAGAGAGGGAGAGACTTCTGGAGAGATTCAACATTGTGTGAAGGAGTTTTGGGTACTGAGCAGCACTTTGCAGGTTCATTTTGATTTGCCATTCCTTGTATCGATTTAGCAGAGACTGTGGGAGCTGCACTCTGAGCTCTTTGCCTGGTACTCTCCATTGTTCTTTCCAGCACATTTGATGTGCAAGTCTCTCCAGGCCGAGATTCAAGGCTGCAATGAACAGGATGTGGATGGAAAGCAAGATTAACCATCCCCTTTAAGAACTGGCCCGTGCCATTGTGTGTGTGTTCCATTGCTGACTGACATTACATGAGCTTCGCCAGTGCGCTGAGTTAGCGCCTCACTCCTTGGCCTTTGCGCCTTAAGACAGGTGTGCAGTGCCTGCTTTAGCGCTCCACTCACCTCCCGGGGCAGTAAAAGTGAAGTTTCCAGTCAGTGCCGATAATTAGCGCCAGGCGCTAATATTTGCGTCCAGACGATATTTGCGCCCCAAATGGGGCGCGACCTAATTTCTACCCCAAGGTGTTCAGGAAAGATAGGGAAGGAAAGAAAGGAGGTGGGGTGGCAGTATTGATTAAGGAGAATATTACAGTGCTGGAGAGAGAGGATATCCTGGAGGGGTCAAGGACAGAATCAATTTGGTTAGAGTTAAGAAATAATAGAGGTACCATTACACTACTAGGTGTATTCTATAGGCCTATCAACTAGTGGGAAAGATATAGAAGAGCAAATTTGCAGGGAAATTACAGAGAGGTGCAAGAACTATAGAGTAGTGATAATGGGGGACTTCAATTATCCTAATATAGACTGGGATAGTAATACTGTAAAGGACAGAGAGGGGGAAGAATTTCTGAATTGTGTTCAGGAGAACTTTCTTGATCAGTACATTTCCGACCCAACGAGAAAGCAGGCATTGCTGGATCTAGTTCTGGGGAATGAGGTGGGTCAAGTAGAGCAAGTTTCAGTAGGGGAACATTTAGGGAACAGTGATCACAGTATCATAAGGTTTAGGTTAGCTATGGCAAAGGACAAAGAGCAATCTAGAGTCAAAATACTTAATTGGAGGAAGGCCAATTTCAGTGGGTTGAGAATAGATCTGGCCCGAGTAAATTGGAATCAAAGATTGGTAGGCAAAACTGTAATCGAACAATGGGCTGCCTTTAAAGAGGAGATGGTTCGGGTACAGTCATAGATACATAGAAGATAGGAGCAGGAGTAGGCCATCCGGCCCTTCGAGCCTGCTCCGCCATTTAATGAGATCATGGCTGATCCTTCAATTCAGTATCCCGTCCCCGCCTTCTCTCCGTAACCCTTAACCCCTTTTGCCTGTAGAAATATATCTAATTCCCTCTTAAATATATTTAATGAGCTGGCGTACACTGCCCTCTGTGGCAATGAGTTCCACAGGTTCACCACTCTCTGAGTGAAGAAATTCCCCCTCATTTCTGTCCTAAATGGTTTAGCCCTTATCCTTAAATTATGTCCTCTAGTTCTGTTCTCACCCGCCAAGGGAAACATTCCTTCTGCATCTAATCTGTCTAGACCTGTCAGAATTTTATACACTTCTATGAGGTCCCCTCTCAATCTTCTAAACTCCAGTGTGTACATCCCTAAACTACATAGTCTCTCCTCATAGGTCAATCCCGCCATTCCTGGTATCAGCCTGGTGAATCGCCGCTGCACCCCCTCCATGGCAAGAACATCTTTCCTCAGATGAGGCGACCAAAACTGTACACAGTACTCGAGGTGTGGTCTCACCAGTGCCCTGTACAGCTGCAGCAAGGTATCCCTGTTCCTGTATTCCAACCCTTTTGCTATGAAGGCCAGCATACCGTTTGCCTTCTTGACCGCCTGTTGCACCTGCATGCTCGCCTTCAGTGACTGGTGTACAAGAACACCCAGGTCTCTCTGTACTTCCCCCTCTCCCAATTTATTGCCATTTAAATAATAATTTGCCCTCCCGTTCCTGCACCCAAGGTGGATAACTTCGCACTTGTCCACATTATAGTGCATCTGCCATTTATCCGCCCAATCACCCAGTCTGTCCAAATCGCTCTGGAGCTTCCTGGTCTCCTCCTCTGAGCCCACCCCCCCTCCTAGTTTAGTGTCGTCTGCAAATTTGGAAATGCTGCATTCGACTCCCTGATCCAGGTCATTAATATAAATTGTGAACAGCTGGGGACCCAGGACAGATCCCTGTGGTACCCCACTTGTTACTGCCTGCCATTCAGAAAATGAGCCGTTTATTCCAACTCTCTGTTTTCTATCTGACAGCCAGTTCTCTATCCACGTCAATACTTTCCCCTTTATCCCATGAGCTTCAATTTTCCATGCTAATCTTTTATGTGGGACCTTATCGAAGGCCTTTTGGAAGTCCAGGTACACCACATCTACTGGCTCTCCCCCATCTATTTTACCAGTTACTCCCTCAAAAAATTCCAATAGATTAGTCAAGCACGATTTACCCTTTGTAAATCCATGTTGACTCTGTCCTATCCTGTCCCCATTTGCTAAGTGCTCGGCTATTTCATCCTTAATGATGGACTCCAGCATTTTGCCCACAACTGATGTAAGGCTTACAGGTCTGTAATTACCTGCTTTTTCCCTACCCCCCTTTTTGAATAGTGGGGTAACGTTAGCTACCCTCCAATCCATGGGCACTGTTCCCGAGTCTAATGAATTCTGAAAAATCATGCTTAGTGCATCCGCTATCTCTAGGGCCACCTCCTTCAGTACCCTAGGATGCATGTTATCAGGCCCTGGGGATTTGTCCGCCTTCAATCCCTTTAGCTTCCTTAACACCATATCCTTAGAGATATTGATTTGCGTCAGTTCCTCCTTTGCCAATGTCCCTATTTTTCCCGATATCCCAGGGAGGTTTTTTGTGTCTTCCTTCGTAAAGACTGACCCAAAGTATGCATTTAGTTGGTCTGCCATTTCCTTATTTCCCATTATATATTCCCCCGTATCTGACTGCAATGGACCAACTTTGGTTTTCACCAGTCTTTTCCTCTTGATATACTTATAAAAGCTTTTGGAGTTAGTTTTTATATTTTCCGCCAGCTTGCTTTCGTAAGCTATTTTGCCCTTCTTGATTAAGCCCTTTGCCCTCCTTTGCTCTATCTTAAACTGTTCCCAATCTTCCGCTCTGGCGCGTTTTTTGGCTATTTTATACGCCCTATCTTTGGATTTTATGCTGTCTCTAATTTCCCCTGTTATCCACGGTTGAGTCACCTTTTTAGATTTCCTTTTATGCCAGATTGGTATAAACAATTTTTGCAATTTTGTCATTCTATCTTTAAATGCTTGCCATTGTTTATCTACCTCCAGTCCTCCCAGGAACGTTGTCCAATCAGACCTACTCAGTTCCCGTCTAATGGCATCATAATTCCCCTTGTTTAAATTCAGGACCTGAGTCTCTGAGTCAATTTCTTCGCTCTCCATTTCGAGTGAGAAATCGATCATGTTATGATCGCTCTGACCCAAGGGTCCCCGTACAACAAGATTACTAATTAGTCCCTTCTCATTGCACAGTACCCAGTCCAATATAGCCTGTTCCCGAGTTGGTTCCTCGACATATTGATCCAGATAACCATCCCTTAAACACTCAAGGAATTCCTCCTCCTCATTATTTTTACTGATTAGGCTAGTCCAATCTATATGTAAGTTAAAGTCACCTATGATGACAGCTGTGCTCTTATTGCACGCTTCTCTAATTTCCCTCGTGATGCCCTCCCCAACCTCTATTTTACTATTTGGAGGCCTATATACCACTCCTATTAATGTTTTTCGCCCCTCGCTATTTCTTAGCTCCACCCATATAGATTCTGTATTAACTGAGTTAATATCCTTCCTTTCAATTGCATTTATCCCCTCTTTTACCAGCAATGCTACCCCTCCTCCCTTTCTTTTTTGTCGATCCTTCCTAAATACTGAATACCCCTGTATGTTAAGCTCCCAGCCCTGCTCACCCTGCAACCATGTTTCCGTAATCCCAATTAGATCATAATTATTAACCTCTATTTCCACAGCTAATTCATCTACCTTGTTCCTGATGCTTCTCGCATTAAGGTATAAAACCCTCAGGCTTTTTTTATGCTCACATTTTTTATGAATTAGTTTGGCCCTTTGTTTTTTGTTCCTCTCCTTTTTACCATTTATTTCTGTCTGCCTTTCACTTTCCTCTATTTCACTACATGGGTTTCTAGCCCCCTGCCATACTAGTTTAAATGCTCCTATGGCAGGGGGCTAGAAACCCATGTAGTGAAATAGAGGAAAGTGAAAGGCAGACAGAAATAAATGGTAAAAAGGAGAGGAACAAAAATGTACATTCCCACGAGGGGGAAAGGTAGGGCAACCAAAGCCAGAGCTCCCTGGATGACAAAAGAGATAGAGGGGGAAGAATTGAGTCGCGCTCCCTTTGGGGCGCTAACTTCGCCGGGGCGCTACTTAAAAAATTAGTGTCCCCGCGGCTGAAATTCATCGGTAGCGCCCCAAGGGGGAAGCAGGGCACTACTGGAAGCGCCCCGCATCCCTCTTGGGGCACTGCGAGGAAATATCACGGCGCTACGTGCTGCAGTATTGCAGGCCTTCCTCCCCTTCTTAAAGGGGAGGGGCCTTGCGCAGCGCGACCCGGGGCCCAGCTGGGCCACTAGGGATCGGAGTGCCGGCAAAAGAGCCCAGCACTCAAGAGAAGTACCGGGCTCATGGAGCGCAGCTGGCACTCTGCGGGGGGGGGTGGGGGGGGGGGGGCGGGTCAGGAGGCCGGGGATGGCAACGGGGGCAGGTGCTGGCAGGCGGCCAGCAACAAAAATGGCCGCCCGGCACCTCCCCTTTAATTAGCGCCGCCCTGGCCGTAGGTAGGCCCCCTGACCCCGTCGGACATAGCGTCCGGCGGTAAGCCAGGGGGCGCTACCGAAGATCGCGGCCAGGGTGCGAGCGGGCTGCTGCGCACAGCGATGACATCATCGCCGGCAGCGCAGTGCCGCGGGGTACTAACGGTTACCACCATCGTTAACCTCCTGCTGAATCTCGCGGGAGGTGTTGGCGGTGCCGCGCTCGGGCGCTAGTTGCTTTGCGCTCCGTTAGGGCGCTAACAGGAGGCGCAAAGCAACCAAATTTTCCCCCAGAGAGTAAGATGAAGCAGAAAAAGGGGGCGTGTGACAGATGTCAGGTTGAGAATACAAGTGAGAACC
Source organism: Squalus acanthias (assembly GCA_030390025.1). Classification (NCBI taxonomy): domain Eukaryota; kingdom Metazoa; phylum Chordata; class Chondrichthyes; order Squaliformes; family Squalidae; genus Squalus; species Squalus acanthias. Next base: position 47,177,684 of record CM059443.1, read on the forward strand.
CGGCTGAATATAGAAAGTTCAGAGGGGAAGTGAAAAAAGAAATAAGAGGGGCAAAGAGAGAGTATGAGAATAGATTGGCAGCTAACATAAAAGGGAATCCAAAAGTCTTCTATAGGCATATAAATGGTAAATGGGTAGCAAGAGGAGGGGTGGGGCCGATTAGGGACCAAAATGGAGACCCATGCATGGAGGCAGAGGACATGACTGAGGTATTAAATGGGTACTTTGCGTCTGCCTTTACCAAGGAAGAAGATGCTGCCAAAGTCATAGTGAAAGAGGAGGTAGTGGAGATACTGGATGGGATAAAAATTGATAAAGAGGAGGTACTAGAAAGGCTGGCTGTACTTAAAGTAGATAAATCACCAGGACTGGATGGGATGCATCCTAGGATGCTGAGGGAAGTAAAGGTGGAAATTGCGGAGGTGCTGGCCATAATCTTCCAATCCTCCTTGGATACGGGGCTGGCGCCAGAGGACTGGAGAATTGCAAATGTTACACCCTTGTTCAAAAAAGGGTGCAAGTATAAACCCAGCAACTACAGGCCAATCAGTTTAACCTCGGTAGAGGGCAAACTTTTAGAAATGATAATCTGGGACAAAATTATGGATTAATTGAGGAAAGCCAGCACGGATTTGTTAAAGGCAAATCGTGTTTAACTAACTTGATCGAGTTTTTTGATGAGGTAACAGAGAGGGTTGATGAGGGCAATGCGGTTGATGTGGTGTGCATGGACTTCCAAAAGGCGTTTGACAAAGTGCCACATAATAGGCTTGCCAGTAAAGTTGAAGCTTATGGAATAAAAGGGACAGTGGCAGCATAGATACGAAATTGGCTAAATGACAGGAAACAGAGAGTAGTGGTGAACGGTTGTTTTTCGGACTGGAGGAAGGTATACAGTGGTGTTCCCCAGGGGTCGGTACTAGGACCACCTCTTTTCTTGATATATATTAATGACTTGGATGTGGGTGTACAGGGCACAATTTCAAAATTTGCAGATGACACAAAACTTGGAAGTATAGTGAACAGTGAGGAGGATAGTGATAGACTTCAAGAAGACCTAGACAGGCTGGTGGAATGGGTGGACACGTGGCAGATGAAATTTAATGCAGAAAAGTGCGAAGTGATACTTTTTGGTAGGAAGAACAAGGAGAGGTAATATAAACTAAAGGGTACAATTCTAAAGGGGGTGCATGAACAGAGAGACCTGGGGGTATATGTGCACAAATCGTTGAAGGTGGCAGGGCAGGTTGAGAAAGCGGTTAAAAAAGGATACGGGATACTGGGCTTCATAAATAGAGGCATAGAGTACAAAAGCAAGGAAGTTATGATGAACCTTTATAAAACACTGGTTCGGCCCCAACTGGAGTATTGTGTCCAACTCTGGGCACCGCACTTTAGGAAGGATGTGAAGGCCTTAGAGAGGGTGCAGAAAAGATTTACAGGAATGGTTCCAGGGATGAGGGACTTCAGTTACGTGGTTAGACTGGAGAAGCTGGGGTTGTTCTTCTTAGAGCAGAAAAGGTTGAGAGGAAATTTGATAGAGGTGTTCAAAATCATGAGGGGTCTGGATAGAGTAGATAGAGAGAAACTGTTCCCATTGGCGGAATGGTCGAGGACTAGAGGACACAGATTTAAGGTGATTGGCAGAAGAACCAAAGGCGACGTGAGGAAAAACTTTTTTATGCATTTTTTAGGATCTGGAATCTGGAATGCACTGCCTGAGAGGGTGGTGGAGGTAGACTCAATCACGGCTTTCAAAAGGGAGTTGGATAATTACCTGAAGGAAAAATTTTGCAGGGCTACGGGGAAAGGGCGGGTGAGTGGGACTAGCTGAAGTTCTCTTGCAGAGAGCTGGCACGGGCTCGACGGGCCGAATGGCCTCCTTCTGTGCTGTAACCATTCTATGATTCTATGACTTCCCGGCCGGTAAAATGGTCTGGGTCTCCCGCGGGCGCTCCCGGACAGGTCGGCCAGTCGCTAGCCCGCTGTCCCCGCCCGGAGCTAAATTCCCCCTTGTGTCAGTGTCAACAGACGCAGCGAGCTCCTGTTATTGCCGTTCACATGTGAGAATGTGGAACTCGCTACCACAGGGAGTGGTTGAGACGAATAGCATAGATGCATTTTAGAGGAAGCTGGAAAAACACGAGGGAGAAAGGAATAGAAGGATATGTTGATGGGGTGAGATGGAGTGGGGTGGGAGGAGGTTCATGTGGAGCACAAACATCGGCCAGTTGGGCCGAACGGCTTGTTCCTGTGCTGTACATTCTATGTAATATTTTCTCATTTCTTTTAAAAGAGCGTCTTTGGAAAAGGTCAGCGACAGGTTCAGTAGGTACGTGAAGCAGAGAGTCCAAACATCAGCAAGCTTTTAATCATCAGACATGCAAGAGATGATCAAACCCTCTCCGTCTTGTTACCTCCACCCACCTTCCAAAGCCTCCTGAAAACCTATCTCTTCGATCACAATTCTTCTCCTACGACCGATCAGCATCCCCCTACTCCTTGGAGGATTAAAGTACGAGGGCAGGTGGCATAAACTTGGCTTGTGTTTCCTTGAATTTAGAAGATCGAGGGATGATCCAATCAAGGTGCTTAAAATGTTGAAAGGATTCGATAGGGTAGACACAGAGGGCTGGATTTTGCCAGCCCCGAGGAGGCGGGTATGGAGGTGGGACTGCCGGTAAAGTTGCAGAATTTGGGGGCAGGTGGCAAACCCGCCCCCATCCCACCTCCGTGCCCTCTTGCCAGGAGGCAGGAAGCTGTCCTGCCCCGGGTCCCGTCTCCTTGAGGCAGGAAAGGGATTAAAGCCTATTAACTGCCTGTTAACAGGTAGTTAACAGGCAGAAAATAGGATTATCCCCATTTTTCGTTCCGAAGTGCAGGCTTCCCGACCTGGGGGATCCCTGCCAGGGTGTAGGAGACGAGTAGGAGGTCTGCGGGGATCGGAGGAGTCTGAAAGTGCGATGTAGAGGTGAGTGATGGGTGCAAGTGTGGAGTGGTAAGTATGTGAGGTGAGTGTAAAGTGTTAGAAAATGTTCACTTACCTTTGTTTCTGCCTACAGCCTTCAGCCGCAGTGGAGCCGGAGTCCCGACATCTCCATTGTAGATTTCACAGACTGGCTTTTGGATCCTCCAAACCAACAGCCAGGTGATTTCTGCAAAGTTGAAAGGTTTGATGAGTCCTGAACACAAGGGTTCATCAAACTACACAGAATGTCAGTGTTTGACAGCTTCACAAAGCTGTCAAACGATGACAATTCTTCTTTCAAAAGTTCTTGGCAGAGGGCACGTCATACGTTGACGTGTTCTGTCAGTGACTTCCCCCTAATTGGCCTGCTGAGCCCGCTGGGCGGGCTTAACAAGGTCAATCGGTGGAAAATCCCGCTGGTTGGCCAGAAGCTGATGGAGGCGGGACTGAAACCCAGCAAGCAGCAGTCCCGCCTCCAAAAGCTTCCCATTGAGAAAATCCAGCCCATTGAGACTATTTCCTCTGGCGGGGAATCAAGAATGAGGGGACAGTATCTTAAAATCAGAGCTAGGCTGTTCAGGAGGGAAATCAGGAAGCGCTTTTCTATACAAAGGGTGGTGGAAATCTGGAACTCTCTCCCCCCAAGAGGCTGTGGATGCTGGGGGTCAATTGGAGCTTTCCAGACTGTGATCGATAGATTCTTGTTTGGTAAGGGTGTCAGGGGATATGGATCACAGGCGGGTAAATGGAGTTAAGGTACAGATCAGCCATGATCTAATTGAATGGCGTAGCAGGCCCGAGGGGCTGAATGGCCTCCTCCTGTTCCTATGTTCCTGTGTTGTGGTGTTTACTATATTTAAGGCACTTTACTCAGATTTCTGTTCCAGCTACTGTAGAGATCAAAAAGTTTAATCATAAAAAATGATGCCATTAACAGTAATTTATGTTAAATGTACAAAAACTCAATGTTATTGTGTATTTCTACAAATGCAGTTGTCGCTCTCACTGGGCACGAAGGTTTACTGATCAAACGCCAGCAAATAAAGCTGTTTTCTCATTGGGTTGTGTAAATTCAATAACTGAACAGCTATCTGGCGTTCCAGAATTGGTGCACTGCTTTTAGAACTAAGCCAACAGATGATGCAATTACCTCTTCGTTTTTTTTTTAAAAAGCAAGCATCCTCTGTAAAGTGTCTCCTGAAGATTTCCTTTACTTTTGAAATTGAGATTCCAAAATTATGGCTTTGCATATTGACGAGCTGATTGGGCAGATTAGGTTCGACAGCGCTCATCTGTAAGAGGTACCCTACACTGTTAGAGTCTAGAGAATTACAGAAGACTTTGGATCGAGTTGAGTATAAAGTTGTTTATTTAAAGATCAGACAGTACTTGTCGATTAAAGGATTAAATGGGTCCATTGCCACAATTAATTTCTTTAATGTGAAAGGATTAGTTCATTCCATCATCCTGTCTACGTGTTAAACAAGTGTTTTCATCCACTAGGATATGTATCATTGGGTGTGAGTTTAACTCTATTCTATTCGGAGCTCCGACACGGCAAGAGAGCCCCAGGTGGGCAGAGGAAATGTTTCAAGGACACCCTCAAAGCCTCCTTGAGAAAGTGCAACATCCCCACCGACACCTGGGAATCCCTGGCCCAAGACCGCACAAAGTGGAGGAGAAGCATCCGGGAAGGCGCCGAACACCTCGAGTCTCTTCGCCGGGAGCAAGCGGAAGCCAAGCGCAGGCAGCGCAAGGAGCGCACGTCAACCCAAGCACCCCGCCCCTTCAACCACTATCTGCCCCACCTGTGACAGAGACTGTAGGTCCCGCATTGGACTCATCAGCCACCTGAGAACTCATTTTTAGTGTGGAAACAAGTTATCCTCGGTTCCGAGGGACTGCCTGAGAAGAAGATACACCCGGTGGAAGCCAGACTGGTGGTCAATTAAAATCGCCCAGGCTACTCCCCAACCCCCGTCACCAGAGTCACCGGGAAACAACTGTTCCAGATTTGAATCTGCTCTACGCAGCAAGGGGCAAGGACACCTATCCAAATCCAGCGGGATCCTTCTTTACTTATGATGTTGGGTACTGATGATGTAATCGGGATCTGACTGCACTTTTAACGGGCTGGCCTGAGCGGGAAGCTGCTGTGGATTTCCCACCAGGTGAAGACAGTGAGCTGGGCCCAGAGGAGGCCCAGACAGGTGAGCATTTCACTTTCCCCATGGGGCCAGTAGGAGCAGGAGAGGTCTGTCAGACCCCACAAGGAAAGCTTAACCCACCCCCTCCTTTGCCACAGACTCCCTTCCCCCTTTCCCGACTGCAAGACTCCCACCAGACGGCCCCAGAAGCCGATCCCACTTCCTGGCGGGCAGCCTCCAGGCCACCGATTTTCCAACGCTTCCCATCCGGAACAGTACTGGATACTTGTGCAGATGCCTGTTGTATATTGGGTGGTACAGGCACTTAATGAAAGGTGCCATTTATTGTAGCACACCTCTCGAGTGAATGGCTGTTTACACAGATGGAAATACATAGAAGTTACATTTGGCCCGTTCAGTCCGTGTCGGCCTTTACCCTCCGTGCAAGTAAATAGTTCGAATCACATTTATCCGCCCTGTTCCCATATCCCTTCAACCTCTTTTCCTTCATTCACCTATCTTGAATGTTGCCATAGGCTCTGCTTCAACCACTAATCTTAGAAGTGAATTCCACAATCTCACAACTCTCTGTGTGATGAAGTTTCTCCTGCCCCCTGTTCTAAACTTCTTGGGGGAAAAATTCAGTTGATTAGCGCCTCCCGTTAGTGCCCTAAGTGGGTGCTAATGGGTCGCAAAGCAACTAGCGCCCGGGCGCGGTGATGTTTGCGCCGCTTGTGAAATTGACCAGACATTTTGCGGCGACGCTAAACACTACCGCCACGATCTCCTGCGCCCGCAGATCGTGACGTCAGTCGAGCGTGCAATGCCCCGGTAGTGCCCCTGGACCAGGTATTGAGTGGCGCCCCCTGCCTTACCGCCTGCCGCGAGCAACGACAGGTTGAGGGAAGCGTTTTGCAGTCGGGAAGGGACTGGGGGAGCGCTATTTAAAGGCGACTGCTTCCTGACTTTTTTTGTCGGTGACATTTTTGCACCACACATTCTGAGTGAGAGAGAGAGACTTCTGGAGAGAGTCAACGCTGTGTGATGGAGTTTTGGGTACTGAGCAGCACTTTGCAGGTTCATTTTGATTTGACCTTCCTTGCATCGATTTAGAAGAGACTGTGGGGGCTGCACTCTGAGCTCTTTCCCTGGGCCTCTCCATTGTTCTTTCCAGCAGAATTGATGTACAGGTCTCTCCAGGCCGAGATTCAAGGCTGCAATGAGCAGGGTGTGGTTGGAGAGCAAGATCGACCCTCCCCTTTAAGAACTGGCCGGCGCCAGTGTGTCTGTGTTCCATTGCTGACTGACATCACATGAGCTTCGCCAGCACTCTGAGGTAGCGCCTCGCTCCTCGGCGTTAGCGCCTTAAGAGAGGTGTGTAGCACTAGATTTAGCGCTCCAATCACCTCCAGGGGCGATAGAAGCCAAGTTTGCAGTCGGAGGCGATAATTAGCGCCAGGCGCTAAACTTTGCGCCCAGCCGATAATTGCGCCCCAAACAGGGAGATACCAAATTTCTCCCGCCTTACATTTAACCTTATATCTACAGCCCCTCATTCTAGACCCCTCAACCACTGGAAACAGTCTGCTTCTATCTACCCTGTCCCATTCTTTCATTATTTTAAACATGTCTAGCATTTCGTCCAACATTTGTGATTATATAATGAAAAACGTTAATTAGTCACGTCTTTCATTAGCTGTGCCGTGGCTCAGTGGGTGGCTCTCTCGCCTCTGAGTCAGAAGGTTGTGGGTGTTCACATCCCACTCGAGAGACTTCAGCGCAAAATCCAGGCTGCCACTCCAGTGCAGTGCTGAGGGAGTGCTGCACTGTCAGAGGTGCCGTCTTTCGGATGAGACATTAAACCAAGGCCCAGGACACTATTTTGAAGAAGAGCAGGGGAGCTATCCCCAATGTCCTGGCCAATATTTATCCCTCAACCAACACCTAAAGAAGAGCAGGGTCATTATTTACAGTAGAGGAAGAGTAGAGTATTATCACATTGCTGTTTGTGGGACATTGTAAGAGTGACTACACTTCAAAAGCTCTTCATTGGCTGTGACACATTTTGGGGCATCCTGAGGTTGTGAAAGGCGCTATATAAATGCAAGTCTTTCTTTTTACTATGATGCGGAGATGCCGGTGTTGGACTGGGGTGGATAAAAATGAGAAGTCGCACAACACCAGGTTATAGTCCAACAATTTTATTTGAAATCACGAGCTTTCGGAGCGCTGCTCCTTCGTCAGGTAAAGTGCAGTAAAGACTTCACCTGACGAAGGAGCAGCGCTCCGAAAGCTCGTGATTTCAAACAAAACTGTTGGACTATAACCTGGTGTTGTGCGACTTCTCATTTTTTTCTTTTTACTGTAAGGACTTCTTTCCCTTATGTACTGCAAGGTGGGATCTGGTCAGCTTTATTTTCAACACCTCTACATTGGATGTAATAACAGACAACAGATATTAGATTGCCAGTAAAAGAGAGAAAAGTTTTTTGACATAAAGGCAGTTTTCAGGCGCTTCTCCCCTCACCTGCATTGCTTAAATCAGTCGGGCCCGAGCCTGCTCTCTTGCCTTGGTCCTTCAGGCTGACTCTACTGCTACAGGCCCACCTCTGGGTCAGACATCTGTCCCTGCGACAGCTTATGTTATTCTGTTTTCCCTGGGGTATTCCTCTGCACCTGTCAGGGTGAAACGCTTTAACATTGCCCAAATGGTGAGGGGGGTCACCATAACTGGACGTCTCATCCAATCACAGCCTGTACATGGCTCTATAATCCTTGTGGAGTGTGGGTGAAAGGATTATTACTAGTCCTAGCCCTTTTCGGGCTACCCCAGATCAGGCGTATTCCCCAGACGTTCACCTTCAACTAAAGTTAGAGGTAGCCGGATCCTAAAGATGCTTAATTGGGTCTAAAGGTCCAGACTATCTCTCCCTAAAGGAAAGGAATGACCTGAAGATGTTACCGTCCTCCAGATAGCACTTTTAATAAGTTTAGCTAGACTGTAACCTTCTAGATATTATGAGGGTCTGGAAAACTCCCCCAGAATTCTGCAACTCCTCACCAAAGAGTGTACAGAGATTGAGTTCGCGAGTTTGATACAGAAGTACTATTTGAGACAATTCTAAAAAAATATAGATTTATTAAAGAAACGACATGTAGTTTACAGCTGGTTATTCAATCTCAACTTTAACAATTCAAATACAAAAAGCTTACAATTCTTATCATCAGAGATCCTTATTCTCAAATCTTAACTTCGTTACATTTTTACATTTCTTACTTAGTCTTATTCCAGCACATCCACCAAAATCAAATACCTTGATACCCGAGACTTAAAGAGTTGAAAACTTACAGAGCTTGCCTCTGAAGTCTGAGAACTGCTTTGCCCCTTCCAGCGAATTCTGTCTTCCTATTTGAAAATCCAATCTTTATACCCTTTCTCAGTGGTATATCCTTTGAAGTTTTCTGCTGATGTAAGCTAATTATCTCTAGTCATTTTTCTGTTGACCCCTGCTATTCTTACAATTAGTTCAGCTTGTAGCATTCAGAATTGTGTCTCCTCCTTTAGGTGTTCAAAACTTATCATAAAAACAATATGGAGCAGATGTATCTATTTGATGCCATTCTTACGAAAGTCTTCTATTCAATTCTTAAGTCACCTCAGCTGGTTGTATTACAGACTTCGTGTCTCCTAGGTGTTCCAAGTTCAACACAAAAACAACGTGATGGCAGTGGTTCTATTTGATGTCATTTTTATCAAAGTCTCCTGTTTGTATCTTTTTACAACATGTAAATTAAAAACACCTCGACCGGGTGCATCATTGTCTTCTTAGCTACCTCAACTGGTTGCAACACATAATCGTGTCTCCTGTTTCATTTGATGTCATATTTATGAAGGCATATGTTTCTTTAATGTTCTGTGTTTCATTTCGAAGTGTTGGTTTATAACACCTTAACATTATACCATTGTGCTCTTTCCAAAACTTCAGACTTTCTGGAAGCTTTAACCCTCTGCTTCAATAGGGCTATTGTTTCAGTGTCAACAACTTATCTTATCTCAAAAGCCTGTATGGTGTTTACAGCTTTTCATTGTTGAGGCTTTCAGATTTCCAAGCCCAGTTTTTCATGTTTTAAAGTCAAAATTCTTTCATAGGATGGTGTATTTTTCTGAATATGGCTATTCCTTCACATGGGGACCAGTAATGATGAACCCCACAGCCCCGTCACTGGGGGCACACTTTAGGAGGTGCACAGCTAAGGTGCTGAATCTGAGCATGCTCAGTAGTGTGCACCTCAAGTAACCAGGACAAGGAGGTAACTAAGGGGGAACCAAAAGAAAGAAAAAGAATGTAAAAAGCCATGAAAGCAAGAGAAATTATAATTTATAAACTCAGGGACCTCTTATAGTTGTAACATTCAGTGTATTTTTACTGTGTAAACACCATGCATCAGTTTTTTTGGCTATATTCCTGTGCCTACAAGCCATGTGAAGATCAAAATCTGGGACCATGTTTTTGATCAGCTGTCGGCAACTGTTTCATCTCCCAAGCATGTCGTTACTGGGTGGATAAAAATAGCTCTTTCCTCATCGGTAATGATGGTTAGTGAAGGCTGCACAAAAACGGAGTTAATTATTACTAATGTTCTCATGTATAGTCTTTTAGGTTCAGCATTCATCCAAAACACTGCTGCCCGTGTCCTAACTCGCACCAAGTCCCGTTCACCCATCACCCCCTGTGCTCGCTGACCGACACTGGCTCCCGGTCCAGCAACGCCTCGATTTTAAAATTCTCATCCTTGTCTTCAAATTCCTCCATGGCCTCCTCGCCCCCTCCCTATCTCTGTAACCTCCTCCAGCCCTACAACCCCCAGAGATCTCTGTGCTCCTCCAATTCTGACCTCTTGTGCATTCCTGATTTTAATCGCTCCACCATTGGCGGCCGTACCTTCAGCTGCCGAGGTCCTAAGCTCTGGAATTTCCTCCCTAAACCTCTTCGCCTCTCTTTCCTTCTTTAAGACGCTTCTGAAAACCTACCTTTTGACCAAGCTTATGTTCATCTGTCATAATATGTCCTTATGTGGCATGGTGTCAAATTTTGTTTGATAAGCACCTTGGGACGTTTTACTATGTTAAAGATGCTTAATAAATGCAAGTTATTGTTAAGTACATAAGAATTAGGAGCAGGAGTAGGCCATACGGCCCCTCGCGCCTGCTCTGCCATTCAATAAGATCATGGCTGATCTTCGACCTCAACTCCACTATACCGCCCGATCCCCAGATCCCTTGATTCCCCTGGAGTCCAAAGATCTATCTATCTCAGCCTTGAATATACTCAACGACTCAGCATCCACAGCCCTTTGGGTAGAAAATTCCAAAGATTCACAACCCCCTGAGTGAAGAAATTCCTCCTCATCTCAGTCTTCAATGGCTGACCCCTTATCCTGAGACTATGCCTCCTAGTTCTAGAATCTACAGCCAGGGGAAACAATCTCCCTCTCAGGATCTGACATGTTTCAATGAGATCACCTCTCATTCTTCTAAACTCCAGAGAGTATAGGCCCATTCTACACAATCTCTCCTCATAGGACAACCCTCTCATCCCAGGGATCAACCTAGTGAACCTTCGTCGCACCGCCTCTAAGTCATGTACGTCCTTTCTCAGATTGTTGTTGCTGTTACTGTTGTTGAGCCAGTCTGGGAGCAATGATATAGCTAAGATCATTAGAGTACAGTCAACTTGCCCTGCCACCTTCGAAGACTTGTGTACATACACCCCCAGGTCTCTTTGTTCCTGCACCCCCTGTAAAATTGTATCATTTAGTTTATATTACATCTCCTCATTCTTCCTACCAGAATGAATCACTTCACACTTCTCTGCGTTAAGTTTCATCTGCCATGTGTCTGCCCATTTCACCAGTCTGTTTATGCCCTCATGAAGTCTGTTACTATCCCCCTCACTGTTTATTACTTTTCTGGTTTTGTGTCATCTGCAAACTTTGAAATGATGCCCTGTATAACCCAAGTCCAGGTCATTAATACATTCCAAAAAGAGCGGTGGTCCTAATACCGACCCCTGGGGGACACACTGTACACTTCCCTCCAGTCTAAAAAACAACCGTTCACCACTACTCTCTGCTTTCTGTCCCTTGGCCAATTTCGTATCCAGGCTGCTACTTTTCCTTTAATCCCATGGGCTTCAATTTTGCTAACAAATTTATTATTTGGTACTTTATCAAATGCTTTTTGAAAGTCCTTATACGCAATATCAACCGCACTACCCTCATCAACTGTCTCCATTACTTCATCAAAGAATTCAATCAAGTTAGTGAAACAGGATTTGGCTTTAACAAATCCGTGCTGACTTTCATTTATTAACCCATATTTTTCCAAGTGCCAATTCATTTTTTCCTTGTACATACTGCAGCCACAGTGCCTCAGTGGTGGATATTGAAAGACGAGGAATGCCATTCGCCCCATTCTGGTTGATGTATCCATTGGAAGCTACAGATCACCCATCGCACCATCCAACTCTTTCTGAAATGACTCCCGGTTATTTGCTTCTACGACCTTACGTCATGGTCCATTGCAAGTCTTCACCGCTCTCTCTCTCTGCGAGAAAAATCTCCTTACACCAGTCCAAAATGTGCCTTTCACTAATCTTAGGTGTTAGCCGCGGCTCAGCTGAAGGTTGTGGGTTCAAGTTCTACTCCAGAGACTCCAGTGCAGCGCTGAGGGAGTGCTGCACTGTCAGAGGAGCCGTCTTTCAGTTGGAATGTTAAACCGAGGCCCTGTCTGCCCTCAGGTGGATGTAAAAGATCCCATTGCACTATTTAAAGAAGAGATGAGGAGTTCTCCCAGGTGTCCTGGCCAATATTTATCGCTCAACCAACATTACTAGAAACAGATTATCTGGTCATTATCACAGTGCTGTCTGTGGGCTCTTGCTGTGCGCAAATTGCCTGCCGTGTTTCCTATATTACAACAGTGACTACACTTCAAAAGTACTTCACTGGCTGTAAAGCGCTTTGGGATGTCCTGAGGTCGTGAAAGGGGGGCGATAGAAATGCAAGTCTTCCTTTTCTTTCTTTAGTGTTAGTTAGCCGTGCAATGAGGCAACATCTCATGAGAATTCCAGTGGGTCATCAGGAAGACAGATAACTTTAGCATAGATACTGGAGCTTATCCCAAACTCTGCTGCCCGTATCCTATCTCACACTAAGCTCTGCTCACCCATCACCCCTTGTCCTTGATGACCTACCTTAGCTTCTGGTCCTCCAAAACCTCAGATTAAAGATTCTCATCCTTGTGTTTACATCCCTTCCTGGCCTCTTACTTCCCAATCTCTTTAACCTCCTCCAGCCCTGTATCCCCAGAACTCTCCATCTCTATGACTCTGGCATCTTGTGCATCCCCTGCTCCAGCGCTCCACCATTGGTGGCTGTGTCTCCAGCAGCCTGGGCCCCAAGCTATGCACTCCCTCCCTGAACCCTTCGACATCTCCAACTCCATCTTCCCCTTTAAGACCTTCTAAACACACCCCTTTGACCAAGCTTTTGGTCATGCTTCCTAATATCTCATTCTTTGGCTCAGCGTCCATTTTTTTGATTACGCCTCTGTAAAGAGCTTTGGGATGTTAAAGCTGCTATAGAAATGCACGTTGCTACTGTTGTATTCAGCCTGAAATGCGTGAATATGAGGGTTAGCTAATAGATCAGGGAGGCTCCTGTCTCCACCATTAGGCTTCTGTAGAATGTAGAGTTAGTGGCAGCTGTGGCTCAGTGGGCAGCACTCTCGCTCGCCTCTGAGTCAGAAGGCTGTGGGTTCAAGTCCCACTCCAGGGACCTGAGCACAAAAATCTAGGCTGACACTCCCAGTGCAGTGCTGAGGGAGTGCTGCACTGTCGGAGGTGCCGACTTTCAGATCAGACATTAAACTGAGGCTATCACAGGTGGACGTAAAAGATCCCATGGCACTATTTTGAAGAAGAGCAGGGGAGATATCTCCTGTGTGCTGGCCAATATTTATCCTTCAATCAACATCACTAAAACAGATTATCTGGTCGTTATCAGATTGCTGTTTGTGGGATCTTGCTGCCGCGTTTCCTAAATTACAACAGTGACTACACTTCAAAAGTACTTCATTGGCTGTAAAGCGCTTTGGGACGTCCTGAGGTCATGAAAGGCGCTATAGAAATGCAAGTCTTTCTTTTCACTACAGCTGTTGGTGAAGTTCATGTAAAACATTGTCACTAATACAGCAGCTCACTGACTGTGCACAAGAATGATTATGCGTTCCAGCTTTGGTGGGTAGGATAATAAAAATGGTGCGCGGAAAGACTCCGTGTATCTGTTCCTCAGGAACGTACGCTGTGCACCAACCCACGGCATGGAACGATGGGTGATCGCTGCCCTCAGTATGTGGAGCATCACAATGTGGCGTTATCATCACAATAAAACAAGAGGACAGCAAACTTTACTTCATCAATGATTTTCTCATTGAATGAAATAATTTTGCCTCTGCAAAAATGCTTCTGTAAAGCTGCACTATATTCTGGTGCCAAGAATTCCAGCTGCTATGCCAGGTGTCCCCTGCCTGTGTTCAGAAGTCGCTACCTAGATACATACATTTATTGTAACGGCTCTACCACGAGGTCGTTTGTGGCTCATATTTCAAACAATAAGAGAAGTTAAAATACTCGAATTCTTTCCTTTTGGGAAATTCTTTCAGTTATACAAAATAACAGAGTTTAATAATAGATAGCTTGTGGCAAGCACGTAGGATTCACGTTTTGATTGGTAGAGGAGTTCCTCTGGAACTGCAGCCTGAGTCGATTGTCGTCGAGTGACCCTCTTCATGGTAAAATATTTGTTCCAGCTTTTAAAGTTAGCTTAAACCAAAACTGGACTCTGGAGCCCCTGATGCTGATAACTCGATCCCGTCATTCACTGATTAGCCTAGATTACATTGTACTGTTTGTTCGGTCGTGTGTTGTACATTTAATTCTTACATTTAAATAAATGGATAGGAAGAGAAAAGAATGTCTTGGATTTCTACCGCACCTTTCACAACCTCCGGACGTCCCAAAGCGCTTTGCAGCCAATTAAGTGCTTTTGAAGTGTCGTCACTGTTGTAATGTAGGAAACACATTAGAGAGGGTGCAGAGGAGATTTATTAGAATGGTACCGGGGATGAGGGACTTCAGTGGAGAGACCAGAGAAGCTGGGATTGTTCTCCTTGGAGCAGAGAAGGTTAAAGGGAGATTTAATAGAGGTGTTCAAAATTCGGAATGGTTTTGATAGAGTAAATAAGGAGAAACTGTTTCCAGTGGCAGAAGGGTCGGTAACCAGAGAATAGAGATTTAAGTTAATTTGCAAAAAGAACCAGGGGGGAGATGAGGAGAATTTTTTTTACGCAGCGAGTTGTTATGATCTGGAAGGGCGGTGGAAGCAGATTCAATAGTAACTTTCAAAAGGGAATTGGATAAATACATGAAAAGGAAATATTACCAGGACTATGGGAAAAGAGCAGGGGAGTGAGAATAATTAGATAGGTCTTTCAAAGAACCGGCGTTCTATGAATCGCCTTATATCAGTGTTTATTGGAAAAACAGAACCAACAGAGGGGTGACAGGCAGTTCAGGCTGTGCCCACTACTGGTCCCCTTGCATCCCTATCTACACACAGAGGTGTAGGCACTTTGCATTGTCAGAGGATTACTGCCTGCAAAAGCTCCAATTCCTGACAGAGGTTGTGACAGCACATCTGATGGCATGGATGCTGTATATGACAATCAGACTAACTTTAATGTCAGGTGGTTCTGCAGTGCGTCATGAAAGAAGGCGTGCCGAGGGTGAGCAACAGGAGCATAGTATGCTCGGCCAGACTCACCAAAAACCCACCAAGAGACCCTGGCAGTGACGGTGGGGAACGAGCTCCAGATCAGCAGAGAGCCAGGTTCAGGGCAGCAAGAACACGCAGCATCGCGCTGGCACAGTCAGTCACAGTAATGGTCACCTGTGCATCAAATCCATGGCCTCCTCCTTCCAGAGATGGAGGCTGGCACTGTTTACCACTCCAGGGCACCTCCCCATGCTGAACCATGGTGAGATGGAGACTGGCACTGTTTACCAATCCAGGGCACCTCCCCATGCTGAACCATGGTGAGATGGAGGCTGGCACTGTTTGCCAATCCAGGGCACCTCCCCATGCTGAACCATGGTGAGATGGAGGCTGGCACTGTTTGCCAATCCAAGGTAACCCCTCATGCTGATCCATGGAGAGATGGAGACTGGCACCGTTTACCACTCCAGGGTACCCCCTCATGCTGATCCATGGTGAGATGGAGACTGGTACTGTTTGCCAATCCAGGGTAACCCCTCATGCTGATCCATGGAGAGATGGAGACTGGTACTGTTTGCCAATCCAGGGTAACCCCTCATGCTGATCCATGGAGAGATGGAGACTGGCTCTGTTTACCAATCCAAGGCACCTCCCTCATGCTGATCCATGGAGAGATGGAGACTGGCACTGTTTGCCAATCCAGGGTAACCCCTCATGCTGAACCATGGAGAGATGGAGACTGGCTCTGTTTACACTCCAGGGTACCCCCTCATGCTGATCCATGGTGAGATGGAGACTGGTACTGTTTGCCAATCCAGGGTAACCCCTCATGCTGATCCATGGAGAGATGGAGACTGGTACTGTTTGCCAATCCAGGGTCACCCCTCATGCTGATCCATGGAGAGATGGAGACTGGTACTGTTTGCCAATCCAGGGTAACCCCTCATGCTGATCCATGGAGAGATGGAGACTGGCTCTGTTTACCAATCCAAGGCACCTCCCTCATGCTGATCCATGGAGAGATGGAGACTGGCACTGTTTGCCAATCCAGGGTAACCCCTCATGCTGATCCATGGTGAGATGGAGACTGGCTCTGTTTACCAATCCAGGGCACCTCCCTCATGCTGATCCATGGAGAGATGGAGACTGGCTCTGTTTACCAATCCAAGGCACCTCCCTCATGCTGATCCATGGTGAGATGGAGACTGGCTCTGTTTACCAATCCAGGGCACCTCCCTCATGCTGATCCATGGAGAGATGGAGACTGGCACTGTTTACCAATCCAGGGTAACCCCTCATGCTGATCCATGGGGGAGGTACCCTGGAGTGGCAAACAGTGCCAGCCTCCGTCTCACCAGCCATCACGGGCAGGCTTGGGTGCTGGGTTCTTCTGTCACTTGCCTGCAGACACTCCTTTGAGCCTCCGCATTGATTTCCCTTTCATGTCTTGTCCCAATCCCTGCTCAGTCTTGTCTGGGTTTACCGGTATGTTGAAATGCCTGTTCAGTCTTTCCAAAAGTTGTAAAAAATTCGGTCTCCTGCCACTTCCCTTTAAAAAAGGAAAGACTTGCATTTATATAGCGCTTTTCACAACCTCAGGACGTCCCCAAGCAGTTTACAGCCAATGAAGTACCTTTGAAGTGTAGTCACTGTTGTGATGTCGGAAACACGGCAGGCAATTTGTGCACAGCAAGATCCCACAAACAGCAATGGGATAATGACCAGATCATCTATTTTTTTTGTGTTGGTTAAGGGATACATATTGGCCAGGAGCCCAGGAGAGCTCGCCTGCTCGTCTTCAAATAGTGCCATGGGAATCTTTTACCTGAGGCAGTTCAGAGACGAGTCACGAGGTTAATTCCAGAGATGAGGGGGTTGACTTATGAAGAAAGGTTGAGCAGGTTAGGCCTATACTCATTGCAATTTAGAAGAATGAGAGGTGATCTTATTGAAACATATAAGATACTGAGGGGGCTCAACAAGGTAGATGCAGAGAGGATGTTTCCCCTCGTGGGGAAATCTAGAACTCGGGGGCACAGTTTTAGAATAAAGGGTCACCCTTTTAGAACTGAGATGAGGAGGAATTTCTTCTCTCAGAGGGTCGTAAATCTGTGGAATTCTCTGCCCCAGAGAGCTGTGGAGGCTGGGTCATTAAATACATTTAAGGTGGAGATAGACAGATTTTTGCAAGATAAGGGAGTGAAGGGTTATGGGGAGCGGGCGGGGAAGTGGTTTTGAGCCCAAGATCAGCCATGATCTTATTGAATGGTGGAGCAGGCTCGAGGGGCCAAGTGGCCTATTCCTGCTCCTATTTCTTATGTTCTTATGTTCTATGATTCTATATACGGCAAATGTATGTCACGCACAGGATGCGCTGATACATTCTTCTCCAGTTGAAAAATGTTGGTGATTTAATTTAAAATAGGTTCCTCTCTGGACAGATGTTATACCATTCTCCTTTTATTCAGGTGATTTAATCAGTTGAATGAGACGTCCTGTAAGTAGAGTGTGAGGTTTTTTGTGTCAGGTTTATGATGAAAGACAAGTCTTGTTCAATGTCATGCTTAATTAGAGACATTGTGAAGCTCAGCCACAGTTAGATCATCGTGTAACAGGACTGCCAGGCACATAGTTCTGTTGTGTGTTTTTTAGTTAGATGTTTTTTACTCATTGTTGAAGGCCTATAGATAGATTTTTGTTAGGCAAGGACATTAAAGGTTACGGAACCAATGCGGGTAGATGGAGTTAAGATACAAATCAGCCACGATCTCATTGAATGGCGGAGCAGGCTCGAGGGGCTGAATGGCCAACTCCTAGTCCTATAACTGAAACAGTTTTCATACAATGATACAGCACAGAAGGAGGCCATTCGGCCCATCGAGCCTGTGCCGGCTCTTTAAAAGAGCTCTCCAATTATTCCCACTCTCCTACTCTTTTCCCTTAGCTCTGCAAATTTCTCCTTTTCAAGTATTTATCCAACTTCCTTTTGAAAGTTACTATTGAATTTTCTTCCACCACCCTTTCAGGCAGCGCGTTCCAGATCACAACAACTCGCTGTGTAAAAAAATTATTTTCATCTCCCGCCCGGATTTTTTGCCAATTATCTTAAATCTTTGCCCTCTGGTTACCGACCCTCCTGCTAGTTTCTCCTTATCAGAACAGATAAGGGCAGTGGAAATCGGAACCTCTCTCTCCCAAAAAGCCGTTGAGGCTGGGGGTCAATTGATAATTCAAAACTGAGATTCATAGGTTTTTGTTAGAGTTAGTGTCAGCTGTGGCTCAGTGGGTAGCACACTCACCGCTGAGTCAGAAGGTCGTGGGTTCAAGTCCCTCTCCAGCGATTTGAGCACATAAATCTAGGCTGACACTCCAGTGCAGTCTTTCGGATGAAACGTTAAGCCGAGGCCCCGTCTGCTCTCTCAGGTGGGCGTAAAAGATCCCATGGCACTATTTTGAAGAAGAGCAGGGGAATTCTCCCCGGTGTCCTGGCCAATATTTATCCCCCAACCAATCAATGACCTTCCCTCCAACATAAGGTCAGAAATGGGGATGTTCGCTGATGACTGCACAGTGTTCAGTGCCATTCACAACTCCTCAGATAATGATGCAGTCCATGCCTGCAAGCAGCAAGACCTGGACGATGTTCAGGCTTGGGCTGATAAGTGGCAGGTAACATTCGCGCCACAGAAGTGCCAGGCAATGACTATCTCCAACAAGCGAGAGTCTAACCACCTCCCCTTGACATTCAATGGCATTACCATCGCCGAATCCCCCACTATCAACATCCTGGGGGTCACCATTAACCAGAAACTTAACTGGACCAGCCACATAAATACTGTGGCAACAAGAGCAGGCAAGAGGCTGGGTATTCTGCAGCAAGTGTCTCACCTCCTGACTCCCCAAAGCCTTTCCACCATCTACCCAAGTAAGGAGTGTGATGGAATACTCTCCACTTGCCTGGAGTGCAGCTCCAGCAACACTCAAGAAGCTCAACACCATCCAGGACAAAGCAGCCCGCTTGATTGGCACCTCATCCACCACCTTAAACATTCACTCCCTCCACCACCAGCGTACCGTGGCTGCAATGTGTACCATCTACAAGATGCACTGCAGCAACTCGCCAAGGCTTCTTCGGCAGCACCTCCCAAACCCGCGACCTCTTCCACCTAGAAGGACAAGGGCAGCAGGCGCATGGGAACACCACCACCTCCAAGTCACACACCATCCTGACTTAGAAATATGTCGCTGGGTCAAAATCCTGGAACTCCCTACCTAACAGCACTGTGGGAGTACCTTCACCACACGGACTGCAGCGGTTGAAGAAGGTGGCTCACCACCACCTTCTCAAGGGCAACTAGTGATGGGCATTAAATGCTGGCCTTGCCCGTGGCACCCACATCCCATGACCGAATAAAAAAAAAACAGTATCACAAAAACAGATTATCTGGTCACTATCACATTGCTGTTTGTGGGAGCTTGCTGTGCGCAAATTGGCTGCCGCGTTTCCCACATTACAACAGTGACTCCACTTCAAAAGTACTTCATTGGCTGTAAAGCGCTTTGAGATGTCCGGTGGTTGTGAAAGGCGCTATAGAAATGCAAGTCTTTCTTTTTTTTTAGGTAAGGGCATTAAGGGTTATGGAACCAAGGCAGGTAAATGGAGTTAAGATACAGATCAGCCATGATCTAACTGAATGGCAGAATAGGCTGGAGGGGCTGCATGGCCAACTCCTACGTTCCTAACACCCCTCATATTCTTGTTTTTCTTATTTTTAATTTCCTCCATTAATTTCTCTTCCTTTTTTTTTAGTTTACTCACGCCTGCATCCAACCTTCTTCTGCAGATCGGAGGGAAGCTTCAGCAAGTGTGGATATGAACTTCTTCACAGCTAGGGCCTGGCAGTCAGTGACAGGAAGAGTTGCGGAGCAGGGCGAAGTGATGAAATGCCTGCCTCTTCCTCCTCTCCCTCCCTACAGATTAGCAGCCCGGCCACAGCAATAGGTGAAATAGTTCACGGCAGTGGCTGCCTGACGGAGGCAGCCATGGGGTTTGAGCCTGCAGCCTCTGAAGTGTGAAGGGGACCCTCTTGTCACCTCATTATGCTTGTTGTTTACAACATTTGTCACAGTAGAGCAGCGATAAATTAAAAGCTCAGATATTCTACATTCCCATAACAACCTCCAGCTCTTAAGTTTCAGAAACATTATTTTCCGATCATTTCCCTGTGTAACTGTCACAGGTACATGGACATCATGATGCACGAGGTGAGCGTGCTTGCCCTCGCACATTCCGATAGTGCTGTGTGCAGAGTTACAGCATTTTGCTCTGTCTTCATCCGCTGCCATTCAACGATTTGCTTGTTTTCCTTCTCCCTCTCCCGGCAACGTGTAGACCTTTGTTTAAAAAATAATAGCAAGTCGAAAGAGTCTAATTTAAAGTCTCTCCCAGCCGTGCGCAGAATGGGCATTAAACCTGCTCAACCATCCACAGGGCGCTACCCAGCTGGCACGTGGATGTTACAGAACCGAGATCAGCAACCAACTGGCCACCATGCTGGAGATTAGCCCTCCAGCCAAAGTGAAGCTCGGCCAACTCTGTAGACCATGAGGCTGGCACAGATACCGCCAGCTCCCACCACACTGCTCTCTGTGGTGTCTCGGCCCCAGCCCGCCCTGCAAGCCAACTACCTTCTGCCTTCGCCTGAAGCCAAGAAGATTTATACCCGGTGTTTGACCTACATGGGTTGGCGTCCATATCTGTGAAAGTCAGCATCTTATTGATGGACTGGAAAGGTCAAAGGGAACACGGGCAACGAGTTACGATGAAAATGATATTTCAGACACAGCGATCGCCTATATATCTCATGTCAATCACACAGGCTGCTGTTCAGTGCAACATCTAAAACAAATTGAAAACAAAATTGTGTGGATGGAGCGGGTCCAAAGTCCATTATCTGACGCGCCCCCTTTAATTGCAGGTCCTTGTAGTTTCCCATGTATCTGGAGGCAGCCACAGGTTTACTATAATAGTCACACTTGCCGGTGTTTGTGGAAGATACCGCGGATTTTATTACAGCATTTACGTGCCGTGTTCTGGAATGCTTTGGTGTGAATTCAGCCGTACTACTCCCTTCATCCAAAACTCGGCTGCCCGTGTCCTAACTCGCACCAAGTCCCGTTCTCCCATCTCCCCTGTGCTCGCTGACCGACATTGGCTCCCAGTCCAGCAATGCCTCAATTTCAAAATTCTCATCCTTGTTTTCAAATCCCTCCATGGCCTCGCCTTTCCCTATCTCTGTAACCTCCTCCAGCCCTACAACCCTCAGAGATCTCTGCGCTCCTCTAATTCTAGCATCTTGTGCATCCTCAATTTTAATCGCTCCACCATTGGCTGCCATGCCTTCAGCTGCTGAGGCCCTAAGCTCTGGAATTCCCTCCCTGAGCCTCTCCGCCTCTCTACCTCTCTCTCCTCATTTAAGATGCTCCTTACAACCTACCTCTTTGGCCAAGCTCTGCCCTAATATCTCCTTATGTGGCTCGGTGTCAAATCTTCTTTGCTAGCGCTCCTGTGAAGCACCTTGGGACATTTTACTACATTAAAGGCACTATATAAATGCAAGTTGTTGTTGTTGTTGTGCCATGGCGAGTCACTGATCTCACATGTATGGTAAGGAGAAGATGCTGAGTGAGAGTCGGGTATTTTCTCTCTGGGAACATAGGAACAGGAGGAGGCCATTCATCCCCTCAAGCCATTCCGCCATTCAATCAGACCATGGCTGTACCTCAACTCCATTTACCTGCCATTGAGAGAGGAAGTGGAGGCCACTCATTGAAAGGTTCTCATGTAGCTTGTAGTGGCTGCCTCAAATGTGGCTTGTCACATGCTGGAGAGCGTGGGCAAGCAACGGTGAATAGTCCAGGGAGATCGAAAGGAACCGGTCGTTTAAAAAAAAATATTGGGCACAAAAACTAAGAGAAATCTCTAACCACAACAAAAGCTTTCTCCTTAGAAACAAGATGTGAGCATCGAACTTTAGTAAGTTCTCCAGGGTTCCACAACTCTGCATTTGTGTCCTGCCCTAGGATGCAACTTTCACACTCTGTGCCTCTGACCCTGGTCTGAATGTCTGCCGCCCTCTCTCCAGCCCTCTCCGTGGCAGAGCCTGCAGTCACTGCCCTCTGGAACTCTCTTTACCTCTTCTACCTCCCTTACCACTTCCAGCACTTCCCTCCATCACTGCCCTGTCTGATGTCCATCACTCCTTTCTGTGAAGTGCCTTCGAGCATTTTGTTAGGTAAAAGGTTCCCTGTAAATGTAAGGTGCTGTTTAAGAACATAAGACATAGGAGCAGGAGTCGGCCATTTAGTCTCTCGAGCCTGCTCCGCAATTCAATAAGATCATGGCTGATCTTCTACCTCATCTCCACTTTCCTGCACTATCCCCATATCCCTTGATTCCCTTAATATTCAAAAATCTATCGATCTCTGTCTTGAATATACTCAACGACTGAGCCTCCACAGTCCTCTGGGGTAGAGAATTCCAAAGATTCACCACCCTCTGAGTGAAGAAATTTCTCCTCATCTCAGTCCTAAATGGCCGACCCCTTATTCTGAGACTGTGACCCCTGGTTCTGGACTCCCCAGCCACGGGAAACATCCTCCCTGCATCTACCCTGTCAAGCCCTGTAAGGATTTTGTATGTTTCAATGAGATCACCTCTCATTCTTCTAAACGCTAGAGAATATAGGCCTAGTCTACTCAATCTCTCCTCATAGGACAATCCTCCCATCCCAGGAACCAGTCTGGTGAACCTTTGTTGCATTCCCTCTGTGGCAAGTATATCCTTCCATAGGTAAGGAGACCAAAACTGTACACAATACTCCAGGTAAGATAAACATTGGATAAAAATTATTTTGTTGGTCCCAAAAGTTTGTAATAATGATAATTAATTATATTTTGTTTACTATCAAGTCACTATAAAGGAACTTTACTATTTATTATTGGATGTCTCAGAATGATATAAACAGGAGCTCTTTAATACCAATAAGCCCTGTTGCAGGAATGTGGGTGAAGAAAGAACCCCACATACTAGTTAAGATTTTCTTGATTATTTGGGTTGTTGAGTTTTAGTGTAGTTCCCCCCCCACCTCCTGGGTGGGGTGGGGAGGGGGGTTTGCTCGTGCTGTTGGGGAGGGTTTAAACTAGCTTGGCAGGGGGATGGGTACCTGAGAGTAGATTCAGAAGGGAGAGAAGCAAAATCAGAAATGGAAGGCAGAAAATTAGTAAGTGAGTTTGGAAGGCAAAGGAAACAAAGGCTAGAAAATAGACAACAAAGGGGTTTGGCAGTGCTTAATGGTCTATACTTCAATGCAAGGAGTCTAGTGAATAAGGCAGGTGAGCTGAGGGCACAGATAGACACGTGGAAGTATGATATCATAGCTATTACTGAAACATGGCTTAAAGAAGGGCAGGAATGGCAGCTCAACATTCCTGGTTACAGGGTTTTCAGACGAGATAAAGAGGGGGATAAAAAAGGGGGGGGGGTCGCAATATTGGTTAAAGAAACAATTACAGCTGTGAGGAGGGATATGTTAGAAGGATCATCAAATGAGCCCATATGGGTTGAACTGAAGAATAAAAAAGGGGCGATCACACTGCTGGGAGTGTACTATAGTCCTCCAAATAGTCAGAGGGAGATAGAAGAGCAAATATGTAGACACATTTCTGAGAAGTGCAAAAACAATAGGGCAGTAATAGTAGGGGATTTCAACTACCTGAAAATATTCCCAGGGATAAAATCAGTGTAAAAGGTATACAGGACACAGAATCCCTAAAATGCATTCAGGAGAACTTCTTCAGCCAGTACGTAGCAAGCTCAACAAGAGAGGGGGCAGTTCTGGACTTAGATTCAGGGAATGAAGCTGGGCAGGTGGAAGGGGTATCAGTGGGAGAGCATTTGGTGGTAGTGATCATAATTCAATTAGATTTAGCGTAGTTATGAAGAAAGACAAAGATAGACCAGGAGTAAAAGTTCTCAATTGGGAAAAGGCCAATTTTACTAAGCTGCGATGTGATTTAGCAAAAGTGGACTAGAAACAGCACTGGTTTGTAGATGGGTTCTATGCCCCTTGGGAACAGAATGCTTTCTGAAATAGGATCCCACCCCAAAGCCTTTCCACCATCTATAAGGCACAAGTCAGGAGTGTGATGGAATACTGTGATAGCTATGGCTCAGTGGGTAGCACTCTCTAGGTGGGAGGGGCTAGGAGTGAGCAGGTGCTGCTGGGTGCTTGATTACTGCAGGGAGTTGAAGTGAGTTTGTAAAAAGTTGGTGGTGGAGTTTTGGGTTTTTTTTGTCAGGTTTTAGGGCCTTTTTGGTCCTTAAACCAAAAAGGACCAAAAAGGCTGGGCCCCTCAGAGGACAATGTTCCCAAGATGAATTTAATCAGGGGAAAAAATGTTGGGGGAAAGGGGAAAAAAAGGCCCAAAGATTTGGGCCGGGACCCCAGGGGGTTTGGAAAAGAAAACACGGTGGTGGTTCAGGGCGAGGATAAGGAGATACGAGCTTGGGATATTATCCAGGCGGTACATGAGGACTGCGGCGAAGGAAGGCGGCTCACCACCACCAAGGGCAATTAGGGATGGGCAATAAATGCTGGCCTTGTCAGTGATGCCCACATCCAGTGAATGAATAAAAAACAAAATCCATGAGGTCATGAATTAGTTGATTAGTTAAGTCCTAATACTTTAGGCTGAAGTGTGTTTGGAATCCAGCAGGAACTGAAGAATCTGCAGGTAGAACATGATTCATTTCTTTGTAGAAAGCCAGTAGTTGAATTTTAAAGATAGAGTGAACTTCAGTTACAGTGATTAACTTGGCCGGGTATATTATGATACTCAGCCACTCCACAGCTGCAAGCTCCTGCCTATAGTATGTATAAATCATTTAAAAACCTTTAGGTCTCCTCTGACTACATTGTGTCATGAAATTCAGAATTTCTATTTTTAGGTTATTTAGGAAATATCACTTAATTATCATTATATTTTCCAAAGATTTAAAATAAAATGAAAGGGAATTGTGATATCATTATTTTCCTTCCTTTATTTTTTAAATTTGTGAACTATTTTGATATGAATCATTGGTCCATTTTATTAATATTTAAATCACTTGACAATTTAACCTGTTCCACGATCATTAATTTGTATTTTTTAACTAAACTTCAAATTTTTCATTCTCAATTTCTATAACCTTTAAGGTTGTAATAATTTAGAAATTTCAGGCTATGCAGAATCAATGCCTACTTTCTGTACTGAATGTTTCTCTCTCTGTCCTCTTCTGTTGATCTCTCTCTGTTTTTATTCTTTCCTTTTGGGTGGGAGATGGTCAGTGAGATGGGGAAAAGATCCACCAACAGCATCTGGGGTAGGGCTTTCAGAGGAAAATGTGACCCTTGGCAGCTCCTTTCCCCTCCTTCAGTCACTCATGCTTCCATATACTCCTTGCTCCAATTGCATCCCCCACCCCTTCAATTTCCCCCAACTCCTTCCCTTCCCAACACCCCCTTACTCCCATCACTACTCCTACCTCTTCCCTATTGATCTACCCGTTCAATACCTTTATCCAACTCCCCTTGCTTTGTTGTTACCTCACCCTTAACCCTCCATCCATTCTGTTCCACACTCCCTCTCACTCCCCTCAAAAGGTGGGTGGTGAGAGGCCCTCATTCCCAACCTGATTCTCATCTCCATTCCCCCTACCCTCCCTTCAACAGTGACTACACTTCAAAAGTGCTTAATGACTGCAAAGCGCTTTGGGACATTCTGAGGTCGTGAAAATGCAAGTTTCTTCCTTCCTATATATTTCCATCAAGGGCATTGCTTGCTTAGAAAATTCAATTTACTTCAGTTAAAAAAATTAATCTAATTAGAATGAGGAAAGACACTGGGCTCGATTTTGCCAGGCCCGAGGAGGCGGGATTGGAGGTGTGCGAGTTGTTAAAATGGCAGGCGGGCCCGATCCCACCTCCATCCCGCCTCCGTGCAATTTTCCCAAATGCGTGTTTTCTGACCCCCTTTCCATCCCACCTCCAAGAGGCGGGATAGGCCCTTAAGGCCCTTAACAACCACTTAATAGCCTCTATAATCCCATTTTGAGAGGCCTTTCCGATTTTTAGACATTCCCCCCCATCCTACACGCCTCCTCTGGAACACGCCAGGTAATGCTGGCGGCCTCACAAGTGGATTGCTTACAAAGCTGCAGCTCCACCATTACAAAGGAGTTTTCACCAATGATCATTTGCAGGTGGCAGAACTTTGTTGTTTCAGGTCTGGGGGAACTTTTAGCAGGCATACTCAGTGTTGTGGAAGTTTGGAGCCTGACACCCATCTCCAGTGTGACCTTTTGGGAAACCCCTCTCCCCACCTTGACTAAGCGCTTCCTCAACTGAGGCATATACCAAAAGCATGGCGACCATTTAATTCCTTTCCTCCTGGACATCAGATTCGGACACAGACCAGCCGCGACAGCAGCAGAACCATGAGCAACAGCAGCACCAACAGCAGGAGCATCAACAGGAGCGCCAAGCTGCTAGTCACCCACCTGAAGATGCACAGGCCAGAAGGCACCAGCGCGCGACAACATTGCTGCCCGGGATGCAAGGGATGCATTCATCCTGGCCAGATTTGCTTAGCCTGCATAATCAAACACTTTAGTCTCGCTCCTTCTTACCAGAGCATCGACAATGGAGAAGAACCTGCGAAATCCTATCACTCTGACCACCATTCTGACAATCGCAAGGCGCCCTAAGCCCTCAATGTGAAAGTTCCATTTGCAAAATGTCACAGGCCACAACTTCAACAGTTTGCCATCAAAGCACTTTACAATAAAATCACAATGATGGCTGGTCCAGAAACAAAACAACACAGCACCCAAGTGACTACCCTTGTGACTACTTGTGCTTTATCTTCCTCTTACGCGTGCTCCTACGTGGTGCTTCCCCTGTGGCTTCAGCAGATTGGAGGCCCCTTGCTCACTCTCTTGCTGTTCCTGCCTCGATGCTTTTGGCGGGCATCCTCTGGGGTGGCGAACCTGTGCGGGCTCGCCAACAGTCTGCTGCTCCTGCGGTTGTGCAGGGGCTGAGACGCCAATCTCAGTTGAGTGAGGACTGTGGTGGGGCTCTGACCAAGGACTACTCAGTGGCATGGTCGTGTGAGCACTTGGAGAGGAGCCCCCACTTACTTGTTGTCTGCCACCAACATCCCTCTCATGGGTCAACCCCACTTCAGAGATAGCAAGTGGCTTGGCAGCACCTCGCTGCACTGCAGGGGGCCCATGAGGACCTGTTTCTGCACTGGAAGTCCTACTCCAGAGGACTTCCATGAAGGTCTGGTTTGTTTGCTCAATAGCTGACCATCGCTCCTCAAGAGATGCCAGTCTATTCTGAACAATGACCATGTTTTCAATACCCTGGCGACTAAGCTCCTACCGTAGCCATCCTCTCCTCTACAGTAGCCAGCCTTACCATGGAGGTAGCCATCCTTTCCACGGAGGTTGCCATCCTTTCCGCGGTGATGCGTTCATGCGCCAATGCCTCCACAAAGGCTCTGCTCATGTTAACGATGGACTCCTCCATTCGCTCCACACGCGCAGCGACCCTGGAGACAAAACCTGCCAGAGACTCCTGCACCTGTTCCTGGAGTTCCAGCACCGCTCTCGTTCTGGATGGACCCGGAGGCACAGGGTCGACATGCAGCTGAGCCAAGCTGGCAGAGTCCTGCGCCCTCTGACGAGGACTCTCCACTGTTGTCCCTGTCTCCACCATCTGCTGATGCTCACTTGTGAGCTGTGATACACCAGGTGCAAACACTACTCTATCTCGCGAAGGTCCCACCGAGGTGTGAGTGTCTGCGCTGGTGCTGGGTGCGCTGAATTCTGCTGACGCTGCGCCCTCAGAGGTTGCAGCTTCCTCTGAGGAGTCTGGAAGTTCATGCTGTTCCTCCTGGACAGTGGGGACGGGGCTTTCGATGGTCCTGTGGGGGAGTAAAGGAAAGAGTTAGAGATGTGAGGTCAAGGTTACATGAACATTGAATAGTGCAGATGATCATAAGTCTATCTGTTAGAGCATCAGAATCATTATCAGTGACTCATGCAATGTCAATGAGAGAGATTCCAAACTATTCTGTCACCAGCTTGCTGTGATGCGCCCGTCTGTCCGTCCCCCACTTGGGAATCCCCCTCGATCCCGGCGATTTCCAGGGCTGCCTCCTCCCAGGCGGTGAGCTGGGCTACTGAGGGTGGCCCTCCTCCTGTCATGGCTCTTTCCCTCTTATTGTGGGCTCTCTTTTCCTGCAATGAGGGACACAAGTGGAGTTTGAGTGAGAATGAAGGAGTGAGTGTAGAGAATCCATAGCATAGATGCTTAGAAGGATACAAAGGGCCCTCCCTGTGTGCTGAAAGTTGTTGTTGTCATGGCATCACAGTGATAGGGAGTGTGAGGGCTGTATGGTCGAATAGTTAAGTGAATGTGACCATAGAGAGAGAGGGAATGGGTAAGGGTGCAGGGATGTCAGTGTCAAGTGGCATGTGGAGGAAGAGGTTGGCAAAGCAGAGTGCTGGTGAGGAGAGGCGATGGGGATCAGATTGAGAGAGATGGGAAAGTCATATTCACTTTTCCTGTGCGGAGAAGGTCATGAAACCTCTTCCTGCACTGCAGCCAGGTTCTGCGGCTCGGCGATATGGAGTTGACCATCTGGGCCACTTGTAGCCACACAGCTTTTGTCTGCTGGGGTGGCTTTTTTCTCCCTGAGGAAGGGAACAGCACCTCCTTATTACAGCTGGCTCCGTGCACCAGAGCTTGGAGGGAGGGCTCATCAAATCGAGGAGCACACTTTTGCTTGATTGTTGACATTATCAACAATTCAACTCCTTCATATAAATTGCAGAGCCTTTGCAGTCTCCAGAAGAAGCAAGGCTGCTTGCAGGCTTTAAATCCAACAGCATTGATGACGTCATCGGAGGTGACTTTCTGTATGAAAAGACTCATTGGGCCAGTGGTTCCCACACGCAGGAAATTAATTGCCCAATTAGGGGAAAATCCCACTTTTTCAACACATCACTTAGGAGTCGGGGTCATGACACGATTTCCACTTGACACGCCCCAACCCGCCCACACTGATAAAATCCAGCCCACTGTCTGTCTTTCTCTCTCTCTATCTGTTTATTTCTCTCTCTATCTTATAAATTTTAACAATTAGAATCTCTGGAGTAAATTTTTTTTATCATCACCCCTGGGCAGTAATCTGGTGGAGCGGATCATATTCCCGTTGTGGCACTCATCCAATTGCATTCCATTGATATTAATAAGTGTAAGGTTTCCAAAATTTACAGATCCCCAAAACCTAAGGAAAAAGGACTTGGGAACTACCTCAGAGAGATAAAAATGCATTTGGGTCTAACATAAGGAATTTAAGACCAAAAACCAAGTTTTGGCATTTTAAAAACATGTCTGGGCCTGTAAAGGGGCAAGGAGGTGGGATCGACCTCTGTAAAAGCAGTTTGGTTATTGCAGTTAATTACACTGCCTGAGGAACAGGGATGACCCCACTCAAGCCCCAGCAGACATTAACATTTGAACAATAGACCCTGGGAGAAGACAGTCCCACCCAAAATACAGGCCCCATCAAAACTGATTACAGGGCCCATCAGAAACATGCATAATAAAATCCACTCAGACCCATTCTATAGAAAGATTGAGTCCAGCCTAGAAAACAAAACACAAAACCAATCAACTGTAATCAACCAAGGAGATCGACAGGACGCAAGCCATCCCAAAAGCCATTTGACACTTACAGAACAGTTACTGGTAACTAGCCCGCCAAAATCAGACAAAGAACCAAGCAGATTTGGCGCTCAGATAAGGCCATGTTCAATGGGTGAGATTGAAGGCCTGTTAAAAACCAGTTAACACGCTAGTAAAGTCGTTACCATTAACGAGCCCTCCAAAATCTTATAATGCACAGATAAGGAAGCTTCAATTAGTATAATTGAAAGGCTGTTTTCTCAAGAAGTCAGTTCAGCAGTTACAACAGTTCAAGTTCGAGTTCTCCAGTAGAGTTACACAGCAGTTCAAGGAGACAAGCAGTTCAACAGTTACACAGCAGCAAGGAGTTCAGCAAGCAGTCCGGCAGAAGGCAGTTCCACAGTTCTGCAAGAAGGCAGTTCCACAGCTCTGAAGAAGACAGATCAACAAGGCGAGGGGGCAACAGAAAGAAGTTCAACAAAGAAGGCCAGCAGCTCCAGAAGTAGGCCGACATGCAAGAAGAGACCAGAGCGACCGCCTCAGTGACCATCGGACACCTCGCGGCAACAAGGGCCTTATGAAACCTTTTACTCAAAAGACTCTAAACCCTAACTCTCAACTGTCAAGGATTCGTTTGGTTAGCATTATCCCTGGTCCTCCACAGCCCAAGTTAGCTAGTAAAGTGGGATTGGGAGGGGTGAAGTATTCTTCTAATGTTATTTCCCTCGCTTGTACCGAAGTGTTCCCCACCTTTAGAGTGTTAAGAGTGTTTGTGTTGTGTTTTTACTTTCTTGAATAAAGATCAAAGTTCTTTCATCAAACTCAGTTGTCTGCTGCACTTTTTATCACAACCCCCAAATAAGTCCAAGGTCTAGAACCAAGGGAGTGGGAGCGATTCGAACCGCTCAGAAGTCAGAGGTGAAGCTGACACAAACCACCACCCCCTACATAAGCAGTGCACAAAGCCAAAGGAAAATGATCCAGTTTGTCTATAGCAATAATCTGTTAAGGAGTATATGCAGTAACTTAGTGCATTTAAGTGGGATTGTGCAGGATATGTTTAGTACGCATTCCTTTGTACAGGAGTGTTTTCCACTCATTTTATGGTTCTTAATCACACCTAGTGGTTACGGTACTAGACTAACAACTCAAAGGTCATGAGTTCATAATCTCGCCGTGTTAACTTATGCAATTGATTTCAATAAATCTGGTAATCTGCGGGCTATCACCAGAACTAATGACCATAAAAGCTGCCGGATTGTTGTAAAAACCCTACTGGTTCACTAATGTACTTCAAGGAATAGAATCTGCCACCCCGAGCTGATCTGGTCTACGTGTGACTCCAGTCCCACACTATGTGGTTGACCCTTAATGCTCTCAGGGCAACTAGGGGTGGCATTAAGTGCTGCCTTGCCCAAGAACAAATATAGAACAAAAACTTTGAGGTGGCATTATATTCATGAAGTAGTTTTGGCAATTTGGTTTTTCATTTGTTTAGCAACACCTGGGTTGGAAATGTCTTTGGAGATATTCTGCTCTGCCGTCACACTTCCGGCAAAGTTATGGCAGTGGAGCATGTGCCGGTCCAAGGAAATTCACCTCAACAACAGGGTGGCGGAAATTCTGGGTGTCATCCCGACGGTAATGGCACAGAACTCTTCAACGTATTACTAGGGGAGCGGGTTGGTTAATTTATACCATCTTTGTTTTTTTATGCCGAGCAACTAAGGCGAAGGGCCATTGTGGAGGACATCACAAAGACTGAAAAGCATTAATAAAAAGACAAGGTACATCAGGAATCCAGAAGCAATTTAGAAGTTTTCTAAAACTAAAGCAAGAGCTCGCATTTCTATAGCGCCTTTCACGACCTCAGGATGTCCCAAAGCGCTTCGCAGCCAATGGAATAGTTTTGCGGTGTAGTCACTGTTGTAATGTAGGAAACCCGGCAGCCAAATTGCACACAGCAAGATCCCACAAACAGCAATGTAATATTGCTTTTGTGATGTTAGAATCATAGAAAGTTACAGCAGGGAAGGAGGCCATTTCGGCCCATCGTGTCCGTGCTGGCCAACAAAGAGCTATCCAGCCTAATCCCACTTCCCAGCTCTAGGTCCGTAGCCCTGCAGGTTACAGCATCCCAAGTGCACATCCAAGTACTTTTTAAATGTGGTTAGGGTTCCTGCCTCTACCACCCTTTCAGGCAGTGAGTTCCAGACCCCCACAACCCTCTGGGTGAAGAAATTTCCCCTCAAATCCCCTCTAAACCTTCCCCCAATTACTTTAAATCTGTGCCCCCTGGTTTTTGACCCCTCTGCTAAGGGAAATAGGTCCTTTCTATCCACTTTATGCCCCATATAATTTTATACACCTCAATAAGGTCTCCCCTCAGCCTCCTCTGTTCCAAGGAAAACAGACCCAGCCTATCCAGTCTTTCCTCATAGCTAAGATTCTCTACTCCTGGCAACATCCTTGTAAATCTCCTCTGTACCCTCTCTAGTGCAATCACATCTTTCCTGTAATGTGGTGACCAGAACAGCACGCAGTACTCTAGCTGAGGCCTAACTAGTGTTTTATGCAGCTGAAACATAATTCCCCTGCTCTTGTATTCTATGCCACAGCTAATAAAGGCAAGCATTCCGTACCCCTTCTTAACCACCTGGCCTGCTACCTTCAGGGTTCTGTGGACATGCACTCCAAGGTCCCTTTGTTCCTCTACACTACTCAGTGTCCTAGCATTTAATGTGTATTCCCTTTCCTTGTTAGCCCCTCCCCAAATGCATTAACTCACACTTCTCCGGATTGAATTCCATATTGGTTGAGGGATAAATATTGGCCCAGGACACCGGGGAGAAGCCCCCCTGCTCTACTTCGAAATAGTGCCATGGGATCTTTTACGTCCACCTGAGAGAGCAGACGGGGCCTCGGTTTAACGTCTCATCCGAAAGACGGCACCTCCGACAGTGCAGCACTCCCTCAGCACTGCACTGGGAGTGTCAGCCTGGATTTTGTGCTCAAGTCTTTGGAGTGAGACTTGAACCCACAACCTTCTGACTCAGAGGCGAGTGTGCTACCCACTGAGCCATTGGCTGACGCAGGCACTAACATGTGACTGACGAAAGGGCTCTGTAGATATTTCATGGAAGAGCACAGAACACATCTAGCAAGTAACTTCATCGGATCAGGACTTGAGACAAGGTGCTACTGTTTAATGTGTGTTTAGTTATTGAAAGAAAAGACATAAGAGAGTTTACTTAGTTCTGTTATTTTATTAAACTGAGAAATTATTTTCAACAAAATGAGTGTCAAAAGGTTTATGAATCCCAGGACATGACATCAGGCATTTCTGCCTCTTCCTCTCACCAAACAAAGCCAAATGGTTTGCCAACACTTTCTTATGAAGGCAATTACCCTTTAAATAAAAAAAGTGTCCCGCACGGGCAGTCCATAATCATTAGTAATGTTTGTGATAAATTCTACAGCGGTAATAAATCATATTTTAATGCATCATTGGATACACCTGCTGGAAATTCCAGGGCTGCTGAAAGGATGGAGAATGAGGGCTGTGTGGTACAGAGACAGTGCCACAGACTGGCCGTACCTCAACTTCTATTGTCTCATCTGCTATCCTCAGCTAAAGTTCAGTGAACATTCCTTCTGCGTGGTCTGTTGTTAGATTATTATACAATATAAAGCGCTGGTTAGGCCACAACTGGAGTATTGCGTCCAGTTCTGGTCACCACACTTTAGGAAGGATGTGAAGGCCCTTGAGAGGGTGCAGAGGAGATTTACCAGAATGGTCTGGGGATGGGGGATCTTGGCTACAAGGACAGGTTGCAGAAGCTGGATTTGTTTTCATTAGAGCAAAGGAGGTTGAGGGGTGATTTGATAGAGGTGTACAAGATTATGACGGGTTTGGATAGGCTCGACGGGGAAAGGCTGTTCCCACTAGTTGATGGTACAAGGACTAGGGGACACAGATTTTAGGTTTTGGGCAAGAGATACAGGGAGGATGTGAGGAAAAACTTTTTTACGCAGCGAGTGTTGAGGACCTGGAACTCGCTGCTGACAGAAGTGGTGGAAGCGGAGACACTCAATGTTTTCAAGGGGAGACTGGATAGGCACTTGAGGGAAATAAACTTGCAGGGCTACGGGGATAGAGCGGGGGAATGGGACTGACTGGATTGCTCTACAGAGAGCCGGCACGGACTCGATGGGCCGAATGGCCTCCTTCTGCGCCTATATGACTCTATGACTATGATTTATCAAATTTTTTCATCACACATTAATATTTTCAATGCAATGTACATTCGAAACAAAGTTTTAAATTTCATTCACATTTGTTCAACACGAGACAGTATTTTATTATAAAAAGCTGTTCGATTTGAATGAAGCTTAATAATCTCAGTGGAACTTTTAAAGGTGGACACTGAGGTGTCACTAAGACCTTTAGGAAAACGCAGTTGATAAATATTCAGCTTAGGTTTCTTACACACTGCCCGTAGGTTCCCTCTTTCAGCTTGGGAGCAGTGTGACAGCCAATGTTACCGAGATGGCCCTGTGAGGAGTCATCGATGGCAGGAGGACGGGGACAGAGGTGGGGACTTCCAGAAACCCTCGCTCAGCTTCATTGATTTTACGGTGCCCCTATTCCTTTGACATTTGCTTTCTTGAAATCATCGACTTCTTTCTTGGCTCTCACTGGTAGATGAGCTCCAATTTGGTCTTATTGTGGCCCATTGCCTCTAAATTGTAGATGCCATCCTGATTACAACAACTGCAACAACTTGTATTTATATAGCACCTTTAATGTAGTAAAACGTTCCAAGGCGCTTCACAGGAGCGAAAGCAAACAAAATTTGACAGCGAGGCACGTAAAAAGTTATTAGGACAGGTGACCAAACGCTTTGTCAAAGAGAGACTTAAAGGAGTAGAGAGAGGTGGAGAGGCGGAGAGGTATACGGAGGGAAATCCAGAACTTAGTGCCTTGGCAGTTGAAGGCACGGCCGCCAATGGTGAAGCGATCTCTCCCAATGAGTCAGTCAGGATGCAAGTTTCAGAGGCCAATGAACAACCTTTGGTTACGAACAGAGGAAGTACACCCTCAGACTGTGGTCTGGGCAAGTGACAGAAGATCATATTAGCTGTGGCTAGATCCTCCAACAGGCCTTTTCTGGGTTACACAGTGCAACACTAGGAAAGAAGAGTGGCGGGGGGGTTGTGGGGGGGGGGGGGGGGGGGGGGGGAGGGGCATGTGCGCAACTCCAGGAGATACAGCAACCTGTGTCTGTTGTAGCTCCACCTCACACTCAAAAACATGCTGGAAGAGACCAGACACCTGTTGAATGAGGCAGTGCAAAATCTACGAGTCCAGTCTCATTTCATTTGCAGACACAGAAGACAGTGGGGGCGATTTTGTGAATGGAGGCACGTTGGAGGCAGGAATGCTGCTTGTCGGGTCGATGTCCCGCCTCCATCGGTTTGTGGCCAACCCACGCTATTTTCCCTTGATTGATCTTATTAAGCCCGCCCAGCGGGCTCAGCAGGCCAATTAAGGGGAAGCCAGTTGCAGAGCACGTCAACGTATGACGTTTCATCTGTCAAAAATTTTTGACAGATGAATTGTCATCGTTTGACAGCTCTGTGAAGCTGTCAAACAGTGACAATCTCTGCAGTTTGATGAGGTCTTGCATACAAGACCTCATCAACCTTCTTTCTTTTACAGAATTGAAATGTTCGTTGCGTCTGAGAATGCAACGGACATCTCTCATCTGCAACACGGAGGTGTGAGACTCTCCGCATAGAAACCGACTGAAGCCTGCAGAGAGAAACAAAGGTAAGTACACTTTTAAAAACACTTAGGGGTAGAAATTAGGTCGCGCCCCATTTGGGGCGCAAATATCGTCCGGACGCAAATATTAGCGCCTGGCGCTAATTATCGGCACTGACAGGAAACTTCACTTTTACCGCCCCGGGAGGTGAGTGGAGCGCTAAAGCAGGCGCTGCACACCTCTCTTAAGGCGCAAAGGGCGAGCAGTGAGGCGTTAACTCGGAGCGCTGGCGAAGCTCATGTAATGTCAGTCAGCAATGGAACACACACACAATGGCACGGGCCAGTTCTTAAAGGGGATGGTTAATCTTGCTTTCCATCCACATCCTGTTCATTGCAGCCTTGAATCTCGGCCTGGAGAGACTTGCACATCAAATGTGCTGGAAAGTACAATGGAGAGTACCAGGCAAAGAGCTCAGAGTGCAGCTCCCACAGTCTCTGCTAAATCGATACAAGGAATGGCAAATCAAAATGAACCTGCAAAGTGCTGCTCAGTACCCAAAACTCCTTCACACAACGTTGAATCTCTCCAGAAGTCTCTCCCTCTCTCTCTCAGAATGCGTAGTTCAAAAATGCCACCAACAATAAAAGACAGGAAGAGGCCCCCTTTAAATAGCGCCCCCCCCAGCCCCACAGCGATTGATAGCGTTCCAGTCTTCTGGTCGTTGGAAGCGCCAGGCGGTAAGGCAGGGGGCGCCACTCAATTTCTGCTACGGGGCGCCACAAGGGCGTTGCACCATGGAATGACGTCACAATCTGCGCGCGCAGGTGGTCGCAGCGGTAAGTTTTAGCGCCGCCGCACAATCTCAAGTTAAGTTCTCGAGCGGCGCAAACATCGCTGCGCCCGGGCGTTAGCGGCTTTGCGCCCCATTAGCGCCCTCTTAAGGCGCTAACGGGAGGCGCAACCAAGTGAATTTTTACCCCTTAGGACTTACCTCAGATACTCACCTCTCCACTCTTGCACCCATCCCTTACCTTCACACCACACTTTTGCCACCCCCCCCCCCGACCCCCGCAGACCCAGTACTCGCCTCGCTGAGCTGGCGGGTTTTGGAGCTTTCGGGAAGCCCGCACTTGTGAGGGCAAAAAGAGGATAATCCTATTTTCTGCCTGTTAACTACCTGTTAACAGGCAGTTAATAGGCTTTAATCCCTTCCCGCCTCCAAGGAGACAGACCCGGCGCGGGATGGCTACCCGCCTCCTGGGAAGATGGCATGGAGGCAGGTTGGGGGCGGGTTTGCCACCCGCCCCCAAATTCTGCCATTTTCCCGGCAGTCCCGCCTCCATACCCGCCTCCCCAGGGCTGGCAAAATCGCCCCCTCGATTTCATTCGTCTGAACTGTATTTGAAATCAAGAGCGTGGGTGAAAGACCATCTTGCCTAACCTCCTTCCTCTCCCATTCCCCTAAATTCTCTTTTTCAATGCCGCTTGTGAGTACCTCTGTGCATATGGCACACGAGAATCTGACTGGGAAGTACCTTGTGGGATGCAAAGGACGCCCCTTCCCTCATGTTGAGGACACCCTGCTCTTCTTCGAATAGTGCCATAAAATCTCCCATATCCAATTAACCGGGCAGACGGGGCCTCAGTTTAATGTCCCATCTGAAAGATGGCACCTCCGACCGTGCCGCACTCCTTCAGTACTGCAGTGAAGTGTCGGCCTAGATTATGTGTTTACGTGCCTGGAGTGGGGCTTCAACCTACGACCTCCTGACTGAGAGGGCGGATCAGGAACTCGTCCGTGGCGGTGAGCAGGCAACACATGGTTTCCCGTCCATTAATCTTCGACTATGCCAATAATGAGAAAGCCAGTGTGACTCTAACACTGCCCGTGCCACCTGCTTGCTGCCGACGTTGCCCGTGCGATTCATGCTGGCGTCCAAGAAAATCAGCAATGATCCTGACAGCTGCTTGGCGCCCCTGAAGTGCCCTTACCACCCTAACTATTGAGATAGGGCTCAGGAGGGGAAGCAGTTAGGAACAACTAACGCTGCTCAGAATCTTTGGCATGAAAATGACCACAGTGTCCCAGGAGGAACTGCACCGTCTGAGAGCTGAGACTTGCGGAGGTTGTGTCAACTTACATATCTTGTCCAACACATTCTGTAATTTCCGAGCTGCCTCTTCTTATTGTCCCAGTTTGATACGATGTGCAAATTTGACCACTTTTGCATTGAATTTCTGAATCCAGGCCATTGATTAAATGAGACATAGAAGCGGCCACAGCACCAAGCCCTGAGGCCCCCCCACTCAGTAACCAACTCCCCCCCCCCACCCCACATAACTCCTTGATTGACTACTCATTCTTTCCTACTCTTCAGCCAGTGTCTCATCCATTCCCAGGATTTGTCTGAATTCCCAGAGCTGTGAGTTTAATTAAAAGCCTTTCATGTGGAACTTTGTCAAAAGCCTTTCAGACGCCGAGGGCACCACGTTATAGGGCTTCCCACGTCCACTTGGGCTGTCGCTTCCTCAAAGAGGATGAGGAGGTTGCTCAGGCAGGATCTTCCCCTTCTGAGTCCATGCTGTCGGCTGCTAACTCGGTTATTGCTGTACAGATGATCCTCAAACTTAATAATCGATTCGATTATCTTACATGAACTGGAAGTAAGACTAATGGTTCTGCAGGTTCCAATGTCTGTTTTGTCTCCCTTTTCCAATATTAGCCTGTTTCCAATCGGCTGGTCCATTCCCAGCGTCTATTGATTCCCTCCTAATGACTGTCAGTGCATCACAAATCTCCTCCCTAGTCTCACTCAGTACTCTGGGCATTTATTTGTTTTGAGCCCATTTAACTTGTCCAGGATTCTCATCTCATTTAAAGAAAGAAACTTGCATTTATATAGCGCCTGTCTCAACCACCGGATGTCCCAAAGCACTTTACAGCCAATGAAGTACTTTTTGAAGTGAAGTCACTGTTGTAATGTAGGAAACGCGGGAGCCAATTTGCGCACAGCAAGCTCCCACAAACAGCAATGTGATAATGACCAGATAATCTGTTTTTAGTGATGCTGATTGAGGGATGAATATTGCCCAGGACCCCGGAGATAACTCCCCTGCTCCTCAAATAGTGCAATGGGATCTTTTACTTCCACCTGAGAGGGCAGACGGGGCTTCGGTTTGACGTCTTATCTGAAAGACGGCACCTCTGGCAGTGCAGCACTCCCTCAGCTCTGCACTGGAGTGTCAGCCTAGATTCTGTGCTCAAGTCTCTGGAGTGGAACATGAACTGGCGAGGATGCTACCAACTGAGCCACGGCGGACTTTAATCAATGATAAAGTCATTGATTTTACTGGGGACATCTCCATTTGAGGAACATGTTGCTCATGTTTCTCTTTGTGAATATTTGGAGGAAGTATTCACTCCGAGTGTTTACAATTGCGTGCTGATCCTCAGTTTGGAGTTTGCAGCTAATGTGGTTTTCGATTCTGCTCTGATGCTGCCCTCTCGCTCTTTGTGAATGCAGACTCCTGTTACAGAGAGAAGTCCACAAACAGTCGGAACAGTGACGGATCATAACTGAAGATCATCTCAGCCAGGGAGAAAAGTCATTGAACGAACGAACAGGATACAGACACTGAGTGAGGTAGTGCAGAAGTTGTTGCCTTTTAAAAAAAATTAGAAAATCTAACTGTGCAGGAGTGGAATCAATTACCCACAAGCACTTGCACTCCACTGGAGCGGGAGGGGTTAAATTTTGCCCCCCCCCCTCCACCCACCATCCCAGGAACGCCCTATAATCCAATGTTACTACAGTGGGGATGAAATGTGTCGATTGACACATTCCCCTCATTGCTGCATTACATAAGAACATAAGAAACAGGAGCAGGAGTTGGCCAATCGGCCCCTCGAGCCTGCTCTGCCATTCAATAAGATCATGGCTGATCCAATCTTGTCCTCAACACCACTTTCCCGCGCTCTCCCCATACCCCTTGACTCCCTTGTAGTTCAAATGTCTGTCAATCGCCACCTTGAATATATTCAGTGACTCCGCCTCCACAGCTCTCCGGGGTAGAGAATTCCAAAGATTCACGACCCTCTGAGAGAAGAAATTCCTCTCATCTCCGTCTTAAATGGGCGACCCCTTATTCTGAAACTGTGCCCCCTAGTTCTAGATACCCCCACTAGGGGAAACATCCTCTCAGCATCCACCCTGTCAAGCCCCCTCAAAATCGTATATGTTTCAATAAGATCACCTCTCATTCTTCTAAACTCCAATGAGTATAGGCCCAACCTGCTCAACCTTTCGTCATGCGTCAACCCCTTCATCCCAGGAATCAACCTAGTGAACCTTATTCGCCTCAGATGATGCTAATTGGAAGTTCTTCATTTTCCCACTGCAGAGATTTCAGAGGAATATTCCAGACTCCACTTAGTCTCTCTTCGTTACATCAATGCTGACAAAAGTGATATTGTCTTTCCTGATGACATCAGCCTTTAGACAGCAGCTAACTTCTCTTGCTTAAGATGAGCACCAACCAAATCACCCCTGGCAGCTCTGAACAAACCGAATAGCGGTTAAGCCAATGATAGGGTCGATTTTCCAAGTCTGTAATTCCTGGCCGGGAACTTCGACCACTGGCTACACAATACCGGGAAACCGCAGCCCACATACAACAATAACAACAACTTGCATTTATATAGCGCCTTTAAAGTAGTAAAACGTCCCAAGGCGCCTCACAGGCGTATTAAAACAAAATTTGACACCGAGCCACATAAGGAGAAATTAGGCCAGATGACCAAAAGCTTGGTCAAAGGTTTTAAGGAGCGTCTTAAAGGAGGAAAGAGGCAGAGAGGTTTAGGGAGGGAATTCCAGAGCTTAGGGCCTCGGCAGCTGAAGGCACGGCCACCAATGCTGGAGCGATTAAAATCAGGGATGCTCAAGAGGCCAGAATTAGAGGCGTGCAGTGATCTCGAGGGGTTGTGTGGCTGAAGGAGATTACAGAGATACAGTTACAGGCCTCTGCTCAGCCTGGGAACACCACCTGAACTATGCCAGGGGAAAAAATGGTGAAGGTAGCTCGAAATGTGTGGATCCTCAAGAAAGCCCAGTCCTACTTAGCAGCATCTTGGTATGTTCAGTGTTCTGTAGAGCTGGTATGGACTCAGTAATGCAGAATCTCACTAGGCAGGTTACAGAGAAAACCCAACTCTTGCTGCCGCAACCCCAAAGCAATTCAGGGCAGAGGACTGGTTTGGGATGGGCTGTTCCATGCTAAACTCCAGCTAGTGCAAAGACTGATACATGTAGCTTGGGTTTTAGCCCTCTGTAGCACTGTGACTGCAGCATTGCTGTAACAGCTACCAGCAATTAGGCCAGACTATGCCTAGGGCTGGGGCTGCTCCTCAATGTTCCGTATCCACCCAAAAGATCTGTAAAGGAAACAGTAGTAAGGCCCCACACATCGCTCCTACTGCCCGTGGACCGTTCACCCACAGAGTGGATTCGAGCTTATCTCCCAGGCTGGTCCCCGGCACAAGGGAAGTGGCTGTGATCGGGGGAGGGAGGGAAGCCAGGGGGCAGGGGAGGTCCATGGGTTCCTTCTGGGGCCTGGATGATCACTGCTGCTCCTTCAGGCCCACGTGGAAACTTCAAATAAATTAAAAAACTTACCTTCCTGCGCCCATTCTGGCCCGGGCCCTTGCTCCCGGCAGGATTAGCCTGGTGAGGAAGCCATCACTGCTCTCCCACTCAGGCCTCAGGTTGAAATAGCAGATCCGACCTTTTCCAATACGCACTGCTGGTT
Source organism: Squalus acanthias (assembly GCA_030390025.1). Classification (NCBI taxonomy): domain Eukaryota; kingdom Metazoa; phylum Chordata; class Chondrichthyes; order Squaliformes; family Squalidae; genus Squalus; species Squalus acanthias. The sequence continues at coordinate 47,219,010 of CM059443.1, forward strand.
TCCTGTCAGGAACGTAAGGTCGAAAATTTAAAAATTGACTCTTTAATCTTTGATCCAGCTTGCTTGGGGGCAATGAGAAAACATTGTAAATGCATTCAAAAAATAATCTATCAGTGATTATCAGATCTGGCTCAATGCCGCCACACATTGGGGTGTATTGAGCCCTGTAGCTGATTGGCTTGGTACGAGTCCATAGCCCAGATTCTTCCCTTGAGTTATGTGAGGCCTCCTCTGTTAGAAGTGAGGGCAGGTGTACAATACACTCGCCCATATATGGGCAGGTACATTATAATTGTTATGCAAATGACAGAAATACATCATCCGAAGTATGCCCAGCATCTGTGCCAGCAACCCTGGAGACAAGGGATGGCTGTTCGTTCCTGTCATCCAGGGTTGCTATGGCGACAGAGAGGCCCTTTAAAATTGAAAGCCTAGGCAATCCATTTTCAATTCCTTTACCCCCCCCCCCACCCCGCCATTACTTTACACGACAGCGCAGCGATCCCATTGCACAGCACACTGTGGCTATGGTAAATTGACCCTTAGTGTTAGGGGGGATTAAATATGTGGGGTTATGGGGATAGGATGGGATATGTTAGGGGGAATTAAATACGTGGGGTTACGGGGGTAGGGTGGGATATGTGTACTGTGGGGATTAAAGCAGGGACAGGGTACTGGATTTGGATGATCAGCCATGATCGTATTGAATGGCGGAGCAGGCTCGACGGGCCGAATGGCCTACTCCTGCTCCTAGATTCTATGTTTCTATGTTTCTATGTTTCTAACCCTCTGAAGCCCACTGCGGCCAATCTCCACCCTCCCCAATGCCAGATAAGTTGGGGAGCAAACCAGGAAAAATGGAATTGGACCCGAGGCCAAAAAAATCACCTGGGTTCAGGGGCGCATCCTTGTGGTGGGCCGAGGTCCTGCTGGAGATGTGCCATGATGCCCCAACAGTCGTCAATCCTTCGCCTGTGTTACAGCAAGGAGGTGGGAGGACAATGGGCCCTTTAAACAGTCATGCAAGTTATATGAGGTGGAAAACGGGCAGGCAGCGGGTGGAGAGCGCCTTTCGCCCTCCCATTCGGCCAACGTGAGGTCTGGGCCTCACTGACATGCCGCCCATGAGCTGTGGCTGCCAAATAGGCCACCCGCATACAGCTCGGCGATTCCGGGAGGATGGGAAATCAGCCAGCTCCCACGCTGGCTCAGCCAGAAATCGGAGTTCGGGGTGGGGTGGGGGGAGAAGGCAATCCAGACGGGGCTCTTGGAATGGCTGGCAGTGGTCCTGGGTATTTTCCTGCTCCTCTTGGCCCCACCAACACAAAAGTACCGATTTCTACCTTGAAATTGCTGTCAAGGTCCTAGGTATGTCATAGTACGGCGATTTGCATGTTAGAAGTGACTCCCCAACCCTGGCCTGAAACAGGTGAGTGCTCTGGCTGCCCATCTTAAGACCCTACCCAAGATGGCGGCAGCGTAAAAAGGACGATAAATGACCTGACGCCATTTTTGGGCCAGTACTGCTCCGTTTACGCCGGGCAGAGGAAGGTAAAATCGGCCCTACGTGTTGTAAATTACTATTACGATAGCAAAATACTGCGGATGCTGGAAATCTGAAATAACAACAGAAAACGCTGGAAAAACTCAGCAGGCCAGGCAGCATCCGTGGAGAGAGAAAGAGAGTTAACGTTTCAGGTCGATGACCTGAAAGGTCATCGACCTGAAACGTTAACTCTCTTTCTCTCTCCATGGATGCTGCCTGGCCTGCTGAGTTTTTCCAGCGTTTTCTGTTGTTATTTGTAAATTACTATGTTTACTGTATAGCATCTGTCTATATCTTTGCTTCAATAAACTTGATTAATAATTTTAGCCTGCATGAAGTGGGCCTGGGGGTTTGCTACTTCACAGGAGATCCAGTGAGAATCCTACGTGAATTCCAGTAACCAATTACTGTAATCAGGGCTAATTGTTATCCCCAGGCTACAGCAGCTCAGCACACAAGAGCGCAAGGGACGCAGGTTTCAGACTGCAAAGGGTGTGATCTGCTGATGGCAACTACTGTTAAAACATTCTCGGAGGGAAATGGTGTCAGAAAATCCCGAACCAGAACATTTCAAAGGGATCACATCACAGACTGGGAAAGTGAATCTGCAGAGATTGAGTGACATGGTTGAAACCCTGAAGTGTGTTACTGCATTAAAAAAAACATTCATTGCGACCAATCACTCTCATAAAAAAACCAGAAACTAAATTGAGCAGGATGTTCTTCTAGCAGCACCAGAGTCTGCATCGCACCAGTATTTTTTTATTCGTTCGCAGGAGGTTGGCATTGCTGGCAACGTCAGCATTTATTGCCATCCCTAACTGCCTTTGAGTGGCTTGCTCAGAGGGCAGTTAAGAATCAGCCACATTGCTGTGGGTCTGGAGTCACATATAGGCCAGACCGGGTAAGGACGGCAGATTTCCTTCCCTAAAGGACATTAGTGAACCAGATGGGTTTTTACGACAATCTGATAGTTTCATGGTCACCATTACTGATACTAGCTTTTTATTCCAGATTTATTTAATTAATTGAATTTAAATTCCCCAGCTGCCGTGGTGGGATTTGAACTCTTGGGTCTGGATTATTAGTCCAGGCCTCTGGATGACGACAAAAGCAGAATACTGCGGATGTTGGAAATCTGAAATAAAAACAGGAAACGCTGGAAATACTCAGCAGGTCAGGCAGCATCTGTGGAGAGAGAAAAACAAGAGTTAACGTTTCAGGTCGATGACCCTCTGGATTACTAGACGAGTAACATTACCACTATGCTACCGTTCCCTCTTAAAGTTCTAAGGTTATACCACACTGATAACGCCCCATTTTAACTTGTCAGCTGTGGCCCAGTGGTAGCACTCTTGTCTCTGAGTCAGGACATTAAGGTTTCAGGGCCCACCTCAAAGACTCGAGCACAAAATCTAGGCTGACACTCCAGTGCAGTACTGAGAGAGTTCTGTACTGTCAAAAGGTGTGTCCTTTGGAAAAGCTATTAACCCGCGTCTTCCCTCTCAGGTGGATATAAAAAGATCCCCAGGCTCTATTTCGAGGAAGAGCATGGGAGGTCTCCCCGGTGTGCTGGCCAATATTTATCCCTCAATCAACGTCAATAACACAGATGGGAGTAGAGTTTCCGCTTTGGGTGTAATCGGTAATCCGGGTGCAAATTGCCCTCAGAATTGCGCTAGTTTTGAGAAGTGTTTTTTTTCTCAAGTTTCTGCGCAATCTCATTTGTGTCTCAACGAACATGAAATCTGCCATGAACCAGCGCAATCGGGCAACGTTTTAGAACGTAATTTGAAGAAAACATATTTGCTTTAAAAAATCTTCCTTGATATATTTAAGAGTGGTAACTTGGTGCAGTTTGATTAACACAGCTGGAAATGGGTTTATCACAAAAAATAAGCATTTTTAATCAGAGTGTCAACTCACCACCTGTGAGTAACCCGATTTAAAATAACTGAAAATAACTTTTAAAAATAATACAACGCCATTTGCTCGTTATATTGGTGTCTAGCATTCAGTTCCTTAGTAAATTAAAAGAATGATATTCAAAACCTTTTAAAACGTACCTATTGGCGTCCTTGCGCCCAAAAGAACCAGATTCACTTTTGGAGCCTCCTCGAAGTTCTGCAAATGAGCGCAATCAGCGGAAACTCACCACAGTGATTAATTCGATCTGGGGGCATGGCCAGTTTTGTGGGCGGGGCCAACCTCCAGCGCAACAGATCGGTTTGCGTTGACCGTGATTTGCGTTTAAAATGCCGCGATCTTTTGCACTGGTTTGGCCGATTTCAGGCGAATTGCGCCGAATAAACCGGCGCAACCGAGCGGAAACTCCAGGCCATGATCTGGTTACTTCTGACACTGCTGTTTGTGGGAGCTTGCTGTGCACAAATTGGCTGCTGTGTTTCCTACATTACAACAGTATTTCATTGGCTATGAAGCGCTTTGGGACGTCCTGAGGTTGTGAAAGGCGCTGTAGAAATGCTCGTCTTTCTTTACCCTTTGAAATGGTGTGATGTGTATGTCACTCAGTGTTACAGGGAATGAATGCCTGGCATGCGTTAAATAGCAACAACACACACTAGGAACGTGCTTTGTATTGTTCCAGTATCAGGCCCACTTCTGCCGGTTATAGCAGGGGTCACGGGTAGTGAGGAGTCCATCTCCATTAACCTGACAGCTCAGCCCAGTGGACTTCCCAGTTCCATCGAGTGTGGCCCTTCGAGTTTCACACGATCATTATCAACTTGCTACAGAGTTTGACAAATTACTGCTTCTCCTCCCAGTACTGTGTTTGAGGATGGAATTGTGAAAAGATGCCAAAAAGTCCGGATGATTTACTGAGGACGTTCGGATTCTCATCACCGAGTGTTTCCTGCAGCCGCAACTGGGCAGCCTGTCTATTTCGAGCGAGTTTCTCTTACTCGATATTTAGTCTTATTTTTGCGACTTTTTTAAAGACAGTGTTGCAACAAATTAGTCAACAAATTTACCAGCCGTGGGAGAGATCCATAGATTTAATAATCACCATTATACTAATTGTAATGGTCAGATCATTAATGAACAGATTATTAATAGATCACAAATAGTAAGATTATTAACAGTTTACTAATAGTTAGATCACTAGTTGTCAGATTACTAACGAACAGATTACTAATAGTCATATTATTAACAGATTTATAATGGCCAGTTTACAAATGGTCAAATCTCTAGTAGGCAGATTATTAATAGATTAACAGTTAGATTACTAATGAACAGAATACTAATAGTTATATTATTAACAGATTACGAATGGTCAGTTTACTATTTTATCATACTGGGTTACATTAACCAATTCTTTCCCAGTGCTTAAGCCTATCCTTCCCTCTCCTTTCCACTGACCCCAGTGTAAAAGGAGTAATATCCTGTTGAATTAATTATCATATGTTGAAGACGAGCAGAGCATTCTATAAATAGAGCCCAAATCTTCTCAAACTGGTGCTGTCGTGTTTTCAAGGAGTGTGCCAATCGAGCCATTATCACAAGGTCCCACAGGGCCCGAGTGTTGGTGCCACCAGGCACCACTCGCAGCGAGTTCATAAATCAACTGCTGGCAGCTGCACACAGCACGCTGGGAATCAGTGGGTTATAAACACAGACCCAGCCCTCACTCCTAGCATCCACTCCCAGCCCCCGCTCCCAGCCCCCACTCCCAGCCCTCACTCCTAGCATCCACTCCCAGCACCCAGCCCCCATTCCCAGCCCCCACTCCCAGCCCTCACTCCCAGTCCCTGCTCCCAGCCCTCACTCCTAGCATCCACTCCCAGCACCCAGCCCCCATTCCCAGCCCCCACTCCCAGCCCTCACTCCCAGTCCCCACTCCTAGCATCCACTCCCAGCACCCAGCCCCCATTCCCAGCCCCCACTCCCAGCCCTCACTCCCAGTACCCCCTCCCAGCCCTCACTCCCAGGCCCCACTCCTAGCATCCACTCCCAGCACCCAGCCCTCGCTCCCAGTCCCCGCTCCCAGCCCTCACTCCTAGCACCCACTCCCAGCACCCAGCCCTCGCTCCCAGTCCCCACTCCCAGTCCCCCCTCCCAGCCCTCACTCCCAGCCCTCACTCCTAGCACCCACTCCCAGCACCCAGCCCTCGCTCCCAGTCCCCACTCCCAGTCCCACTCCCAGCCCCGGTTCCCAGTCCTCACTCCCAGCCCCCAGCCCTCACTCCCAGCCCCCAGCCTTCACTCCCAGCATCTACTCTGAGCATCCATCCCTCAATCCCAGCACCCATCCCTCACTCCCTGCCCCCGCTCTCAGTCCCCTCTCCCAGTCCCCTCTCCCAGCCCCCAGCCCCCACTCCCAGCCCCCACTCCCAGCCCCCACTCCCAGTCCCCTCTCCCAGCCCCACTCCCAGTCCCACTCCCAGCCCCCGTTCCTAGTCCCCACTCCCAGCCCCCAGCCCTCACTCCCAGTCCCCAGCCCTCACTCCCAGCCCCCAGCCCTCACTCCTAGCATCCACTCCCAGCACCCAGCCCCCATTCCCAGCCCCCGCTCCCAGTCCCCACTCCCAGCCCCCACTCCCAGTCCCACTCCCAGCCCCCATTCCCAGTCCCCACTCCCAGCCCCCAGCCCTCACTCCCAGCCCCCAGCCCCACCTCCCAGCCCCCACTCCCAGCCCCCACTCCCAGACTCCACTCCCAGTCCCCACTGCCAGCCCCCACTCCCAGTCCCCATTCCCAGCCCCCACTCCCAGCCCCCACTCCCACTCCCAGCCCCCACTCCCAGCCCCCACGCCCAGCCCCCACTCCCACTCCCAGCCCAGTCCCCACTCCCAGCCCCACTCCCAGTCCCCACTCCCTGTCCCCACTCCCAGTCCCCACTCCCAGCCCCCACTCCCAGTCCCCTCTCCCAGCCCCCACTCCCAGCCCCACTCCCAGTCCCCTCTCCCAGCCCCCACTCCCAGCCCCCACTCCCAGTCCCCACTCCCAGCCCCCACTCCCAGTCCCCTCTCCCAGCCCCCACTCCCAGCCCCCACTCCCAGTCCCCACTCCCAGCCCCCACTCCCAGACCCCTCTCCCACCCCAGACCCTCACTGAGGCAGTGCTTAAAAGTCCATGGAATAAACTGCAGCCTGAAAGAATCCGATATATTTCCTTAGGCTGGCCTGAGACAAGTTTGAAAAGATATTTAGCCGGGCTGCACACACAGTAAATTAACTCCTCACTGGCTCGAACCAGCCAAATGACCTTGGTACAGACAAGATATTTCACCAAACCCAGCATCTCCTCGGTGCTGCCGAACTCTCCGGGGCCGTTACACAGCAGCCTGTAATGTTAGACACACTTAGAACATTTCCTTTGTCATCACATTTGCCCTTGTAAGTGGCATGTAATTTGCCGTGAGTTGATAGAGGAGATATAGTCCTATGTTTAAGATAAAGGCAAAGCCTGTCTGGTAAATGTTTCTGCACACTATGTAACAAATACAATACAACAGACATCAAAAAGACCTCATTGAATTTAATGCTGCCTGTTGTGGAGGATTGGGAAGTGTTAAGAGGGAGCGCTATCTTGGCATCAAACCATCGTACGGTGCTGCAATCTATTAATAAAACACCAGAGTCCAGAAACGACGGTTTCAGCAATGCTGAGGAGTTAACCAAGCGTTGCTTAATGTTTTTGTGTGAGTTATTAATGAGCTGGTTAACCCTCCCCGTCAGTTAGCCCTTTCCTGGAGTCGCACTTTAGTGCTCACACTTCGGATGAAGCAGCCGACACAATCATCTCGACCCTCAGCGTCAAATAGCAATAAGGAGCCATTTAAACAGCTGAACGGCTCTGAGGAACCCTGGGCAGCTGGCTACAGAGTAACAGACCTGAAGAATGAAGTACTGTAGACTGTGAGCAGCCAAGTCCACTGATCAGGCACTGGGAGTCCTGCTGGAACGAGTTGGAGACGGCGGGACAGACTGCATGGTTCTGACAGCCAGCCTCCTCCATCCCCCTCATCCTTCAGGTGACAGGTGAAGCAGGCTTGGCAGGAGCTAGCAGCGCTGTGTCCAATAACCTCAGGACTAGTTAAGGTATATTAAAAAATATCAGCTCTGAAGAGATCTGCTAAGGGAAGCCAACAATATCCAGAGTAATAACAACAGAAAACGCTGGAAAAACTCAGCAGGCCAGGCAGCATCTGTGGAGAGAGAAACAGAGTTAACGTTTCAGGTCGAAACCCTTCGTCAGAACTGGAAAAAGCAGGAAATGAAATAGATTTAAAGCAAGGATAAAGCTGGGAAAAGGGGGAGGGGATGAAAGAACAAAAGGAGAGATTAAGAGACATTGAGAGACATTAAGAGATGATCAAGGCAACAATATCCAGAGTGAACAAGGTTACAGAAACATCTAAGGGCCGATTATTGACTCCCAATGCTGAAGAGGCCCTACTGCACGTAGGTAGGCCAGAGAATTGAGTCAGGATGAGCCAGCTATTGGAAAGGCCAGGGAGCCACTCCAGCATTAGATGGGGCACCAACAGTGGCAGGGTCATCTCGTGACCCAGTACAAAGAGGTACTGGACCTCCTCCATCCAGAGAGGAAACAGCAGCAGCTTCCAGTTACCCAGTGCCTTTACCGCAGTAAAACATCCCAAGGCTCTTCACAGGAGCGTAATCAGACAAAATTTGACACCGAGCCATATTGGGACAGGTGACCAAAAACCTTGGTCAAAGAGGTAGGTTTGAAGGAGAGACTTAAAGGAGCACGAGTGAGAGAGGTAGAGAAGCAGAGAGATTTAGGGAGAGAATTCCAGAGCTTGGGGCCTAGACAGCTGAAGAGACCCCCACCAATGGTGGAGAGGTTAAAATAGGGGATGTGCATGAGGCTGGTATTGGAGGAGCGCAGAGATCTTGGGAGGTTGTCGGGCTAGAAAAGGATACAGAGATAGGGAGAGGCGAGGCCATGGAGGGATTTGAACACGAGGATGAGAACGAGGCACATACCTAACAGACAGCCATTTCACTTCTTCCACCCACAGGGGAATCACTGAGATGGACATTAGTTTAAACCACCCTTTGCCCCTGTGGGAGCATAAGGGGAAAAGAATATTTTTTATGCTTGGACAGATCGGGTTTGGCACTAACAAACTGGAATCCCTTTCAATTCATAAAGCTCTGGCATTGGGGCTAGGGGTCTTTATGGCCACATACCAGGCCTTCAATAAGTCCTTCCTTAGAGTGTCAGCCGTGGCTCAGTTGGTAGCACTCTTGCCTCTGAGTCAGAAAGCTGTGGGTTCATGACCCCAGAGACTTGAGCACAAATATCTAGGCCGACATTCCAGTACTGAGGGAGTGCTGCACTGTCGGAGGTGCTGTTTTTTGGATGGGACGTTAAACTGTGGCCTCGTCTGCTCTCTCAGGTGGCTGTAACTAGATCCTTAGGCACTATTCGAAGAAGAGCGGGGGAGTTATCCCTATTGTCTTGGTCAATATTTATCCCTCAACCAACATCACTGAAAAACAGATGATCTGGTCATTATCACATTACTGTTTGTGGGAGCTTGCTGTGCGCGAATTGGCTGCACTTTGGGACATCCTGAGGTTGTGAAAGGCATGATAGAAATGCAAGTCTTTCTCTTTTTGCTTTCTACACTTTGGGGAAACCTGCTTTATGGTAAAATTGCCGTGTTCTCTGTGCTGCTTTTCCACGGGGAAGAAATGAAGGAGTTTGGTCTGGCAAACAAGGCATCGGTCACTTGTTTTACTCATTTTTGGGCTGCTGATTGTGAGATTCGGGGGTGCACTTGGTCCTTGCCAGTGGTGTGGGACACTCTCTTTCTTTTCTATTGCCTTCAATGGAAAAAAAAATCCGGCTAAGTGTTAACCGAGCTGCTGATTTGCCATCGCCGGTTTTACACTGTGCATTAAGTTACATTACTCCCAAGAGGAATTTTAGGAGAGTTGGCAACAATGAGTGAACACTGGGCTATTGCTAATGCATAAAATTACTGCATGTTATTTTACACTAAGCATTTGTTAGGTGCAATGCAAAGAGGAATTTCACCTATAAAGAATTGGTTCTGCTGAAGTAAAGCAAATGTTACCTTCCTCATTCCTGAGGGAGGAATGCCAAGGAAAGCAATTGGCAGCTCCGTCCAATACAAATAATAAAGTCCCAGTGCAGAGCTCACTGGGACTCGCAGAAGTACTGAGCATGGAGACACTCACATATCTGTCTCCCTGGCTGGTTCCTACTGAGGCGTATTTAGTGAGGCATATAATGAGCCAGGCCTTCAGTTATTGATGTAACGAGACACAGGAAAGTATCTGACTCTCGCAATATCCTCTGTTGGTGTCTGGAATGTCGCCTGTGGTCGAGGTGCTGAGGGGATGGGCGGGTATCGCTGGTGTTGCAGCGTGAATGATTGGCTGTACCCGCTCTAGGTAGAATATTTCAGTCACAGCTTCATGCACGGGTCTTCTGGCTTGCTGAGGTAGCTGACCAAGCCCCTGGGTGGTTAGTTGGGGCAAGTGATGAATCTCCGATGCCATCTGCCACTGTACAATGATACGGGTGACAATGGGCATGGCGCAATGGGAGTAACCAATGGGCAAAGGTTTCACCTGTGTCCCCAAATAACAAAATAATAAAGACTGAGTTTACGAACACACAGCAAACATTCCCCTCATTTACTTTAAGATATACACTGCAAAACAGCACGTTTCAAAGTAAGCTAACTTTAACAAGCTCTTCACAGTCCATCAGCAAGCCCGAAAGAAAGTGATTACACGCTGATATTTTTCTTACTTGTACTATGCAAAATTTGGACTCATGAACTTAGTGTGATTAAAAAGAGAAAAATTATGCATCTACTTTTGCTCCCCAGGTTAGACACAAAGGGGAGATTTTTTGCTGCTAATTTTTGACACTGGACATTGTGCAGCGATTGTATAGAGCTAGCAAAGAACGTCTTCATGTTTTCTCCATTCAGAGCCAAAAAGAGATCTGAAATGTGAGCAACATTTTCTAAAGAACCAGAGTTAACGTCATTTAGTGTCAGCTGTGGCTCAGTGGGCAGCACCCTCGCCTCTGATGTCAGAAGGTCATGGGTTCAAACCCCACTCCAGAGACTTGACACAAAAATCTAGGCTGACACTCCAGTGCAGTGCTGAGGGAGTGCTGCACTGTCAGAGGAGCGGTACTGAGGGAGTGCTGCACTGTCAGAGGAGCGGTACTGAGGGAGTGCTGCACTGTCAGAGGAGCGGTACTGAGGGAGTGCTGCACTGTCAGAGGAGCGGTACTGAAGGGGTGCTGCAGTGTCAGAGGGGCAGTACTGAGGGAGTGCTGCACTGTCAGAGGAGCGGTACTGAGGGAGTGCTGCACTGTCAGAGGAGCGGTACTGAGGGAGTGCTGCACTGTCAGAGGAGCGGTACTGAAGGGGTGCTGCAGTGTCAGAGGGGCAGTACTGAGGGAGTGCTGCACTGTCAGAGGTGCTGTCTTTTGGCTGAGATGCAAAACCGAGGCCCCGTCTGCCCTCTCAGGTGGACGTAGAAGATCCCAGGACACTATTTCGAAGAAGAGCAGGGGAGTTCTCCCCGATCTCCTGGCCAACATTTATTCCTCAATCAATATCACTAAATATTATCTAGTCATTATCACATTGCTGTTTGTGGGAGCTTGCTGTGCACAAATTGGCTGCTGCGTTTCCTACATTGCAACAGTGACTACACTTCAACAAGTACTTCATGGGCTGTAAAGCGCTTTGGGACGTCTGGTGGTTGTGAAGGGCGCCATAAAAAAGCAATTTTTTTTCTTATTTAGGCACCGGCAAAAGCCAATAAATTGAGGAGTTGAGTCTGACTCTGACAGCCTGCAATGTGTGCAATGAGAGGAAGAAAGTGATGAGGGAAAAGTGCTTTATTCAGAGCCCATAATGGCCAGTAAAGGTGGGCAGATCAATGTAGTGTTCCCCGTGTTACATAATGCTATCATTCGAAGAGCATGAGCAACAGCACCATGTCAAAATAGGAGGACAATGGAGGGCAGGAAAACTGGAGTGAGCGGGGAGACTGGAGTGAGCGGAGACTGGAGTGAGCGGAGAGACTGGAGTGAGCGGAGACTGGAGTGAGCGGGGAGACTGGAGTGAGCGGGGAGACTGGAGTGAGCGGGGAGACTGGAGTGAGCGGGGAGACTGGAGTGAGCGGGGAGACTGGAGTGAGCGGGGAGACTGGAGTGAGCGGGGAGACTGGAGTGAGCGGGGAGACTGGAGTGAGCGGGGAGACTGTAGTGAGCGGGGGGACTGGAGTGAGCGGGGAGACTGGAGTGAGCGGGGAGACTGGAGTGAGCGGAGAGACTGGAGTGAGCGGGGAGACTGGAGTGAGCGGGGAGACTGGAGTGAGCGGGGAGACTGGAGTGAGCGGGAGACTGGAGTGAGCGGGAGACTGAGTGAGCGGGAGACTGGAGTGAGCGGAGAGACTGGAGTGAGCGGGGAGACTGGAGTGAGCGGGGAGACTGGAGTGAGCGGAGAGACTGGAGTGAGCGGGGAGACTGGAGTGAGCGGGGGGACTGGAGTGAGCGGGGAGACTGGAGTGAGCGGGGAGACTGGAGTGAGCGGAGAGACTGGAGTGAGCGGGGAGACTGGAGTGAGCGGGGAGACTGGAGTGAGCGGGGAGACTGGAGTGAGCGGGGAGACTGGAGTGAGCGGGGAGACTGGAGTGAGCGGAGAGACTGGAGTGAGCGGGGAGACTGGAGTGAGCGGGGAGACTGGAGTGAGCGGGGAGACTGGAGTGAGCGGAGAGACTGGAGTGAGCGGGGAGACTGGAGTGAGCGGGGAGACTTTGGTGAGCGGGGAGACTGGAGTGAGCGGGGAGACTGGAGTGAGCGGAGAGACTGGAGTGAGCGGGGAGACTGGAGTGAGCGGGGAGACTGGAGTGAGCGGGGAGACTGGAGTGAGCGGGGAGACTGGAGTGAGCGGGGAGACTGGAGTGAGCGGAGAGACTGGAGTGAGCGTGGAGACTGGAGTGAGCGGGGAGACTGGAGTGAGCGGGGAGACTGGAGTGAGCGGAGAGACTGGAGTGAGCGGGGAGACTGGAGTGAGCGGGGAGACTGGAGTGAGCGGGGAGACTGGAGTGAGCGGAGAGACTGGAGTGAGCGGGGAGACTGGAGTGAGCGGAGAGACTGGAGTGAGCGGGAAGACTGGAGTGAGCGAGGAGACAGTAGTGAGCGGAGAGACTGGAGTGAGCAGGGAGACTTTGGTGATCGGGGAGACTGGAGTGAGCGGAGAGACTGGACTGAGCAGGGAGACTGGAGTGAGCGGAGAGACTGGAGTGAGCGGAGAGACTGGAGTGAGCAGGGAGACTGGAGCGAGCGGAGAGACTGGAGTGAGCAGGGAGACTGGAGCGAGCGGAGAGACTGGAGTGAGCGGGGAGACTGGAGTGAGCGGAGAGACTGGAGTGAGCGGAGAGACTGGAGTGAGCAGGGAGACTGGAGCGAGCGGAGAGACTGGAGTGAGTGGGGAGACTGGAGTGAGCGGAGAGACTTTGGTGAGATGGGAGACTGGAGTGAGCGGGGAGACTGGAGTGAGCAGGGAGACTGGAGTGAGCGAGGAGACTGGAGTGAGCGAGGAGACTGGAGTGAGCGGAGAGACTGGAGTGAGCGGGGAGACTGGAGTGAGACTGGAGTGAGCGGAGAGACTGGAGTGAGCGGGGAGACTGGAGTGAGCGGAGAGACTGGAGTGAACGGGGAGACTGGAGTGAGCAGGGGGACTGGAGTGAGCAGAGAGACTGGAGTGAGCGGGAAGACTGGAGTGAGCGGGGAGACTGGAGTGAGCGGAGAGACTGGAGTGCGCGGGGAGAGTGGAGTGAGCGGGGAGACTGGAGTGAGCGGGGAGACTGGAGTGAGCGGAGAGACTGGAGTGAGCGGGGAGATTGGAGTGAGCGGTGAGACTGGAGTCAGCGGGGAGACTGGAGTGAGCAGAGAGAGTGGAGTGAGCGGGGAGACTGGAGTGAGCAGGGGGACTGGAGTGAGCGGTGAGACTGGAGTGAGCGGGGAGACTGGAGTGAGCAGAGAGAGTGGAGTGAGCGGGGAGACTGGAGTGAGCATGGAGACATGAGTGAGCGAGGAGACTGGAGTGAGCGAGGAGACTGGAGTGAGCAGGGAGACTGGAGTGAGCGGGGAGACTGGAGTGAGCGGAGAGACTGGAGTGAGCGGGGAGACTGGAGTGAGCGGGGAGACTTTGGTGAGCGGGCAGACTGGAGTGAGCGGGGAGACTGGAGTGAGCGGGGAGACTGGAGTGAGCGGGGAGACTTTGGTGAGCGGTGAGACTGGAGTGAGCGGGGAGACTGGAGTGAGCGGGGAGACTGGAGTGAGCGGAGAGACTGGAGTGAGCGGGGAGACTGGAGTGAGCGGGGAGACTGGAGTGAGCGGGGAGACTGGAGTGAGCGGAGAGACTGGAGTGAGCGGGGAGACTGGAGTGAGCGGAGAGACTGGAGTGAGCGGGGAGACTGGAGTGAGCGGGGAGACTGGAGTGAGCGGGGAGACTGGAGTGAGCGGGGAGATTGGAGTGAGCGGGGAGACTGGAGTGAGCGGAGAGACTGGAGTGAGCGGGGAGACTGGAGTGAGCGGGGAGACTGGAGTGAGCGGGGAGACTGGAGTGAGAGGGGAGACTGGAGTGAGCGGGGAGACTGGAGTGAGCGGGGAGACTGGAATGACCGAGGAGACTGGAGTGAGCGGGGAGACTGGAGTGAGAGGGGAGACTGGAGTGAGCGGGGAGACTGGAGTGAGCGGGGAGACTTTGGTGAGCGGGGAGACTGGAGTGAGCGGGGAGACTGGAGTGAGCGGGGAGACTGGAGTGAGCGGGGAGACTTTGGTGAGCGGGCAGACTGGAGTGAGCGGGGAGACTTTGGTGAGCGGGGAGACTGGAGTGAGCGGGGAGACTGGAGTGAGTAGGGATACTGGAGTGAGCGGGGAGACTGGAGTGAGCGGGGAGACTGGAGTGAGCGGGGAGACTTTGGTGAGCGGTGAGACTGGAGTGAGCGGGGAGACTGGAGTGAGCGGGGAGACTGGAGTGAGCGGAGAGACTGGAGTGAGCGGGGAGACTGGAGTGAGCGGGGAGACTGGAGTGAGCGGGGAGACTGGAGTGAGCGGAGAGACTGGAGTGAGCGGGGAGACTGGAGTGAGCGGAGAGACTGGAGTGAGCAGGGATACTGGAGTGAGCGGGGAGACTGGAGTGAGCAGGGAGACTGGAGTGAGCGAGGAGACTGGAGTGAGCGGGGAGACTGGAGTGAGCAGGGATACTGGAGTGAGCGGGGAGACAGGAGTGAGCGGGGAGACTGGAGTGAGCGGGGAGACTGGAGTGAGCGGGGAGACTGGAGTGAGCGGAGAGACTGGAGTGAGCGGGGAGACTGGAGTGAGCTGGGAGACTGGAGTGAGCGGGGAGACTGGAGTGAGCAGAGAGACTGGAGTGAGCGGGGAGACTGGAGTGAGCTGGGAGACTGGAGTGAGCGGGGAGACTGGAGTGAGCGGAGAGACTGGAGTGACCAGGGAGACTGGAGTGAGCAGGGAGACTGGAGTGAGCAGGGAGACTGGAGTGAGCGGGGAGACTGGAGTGAGCAGGGGGACTGGAGTGAGCGGAGAGACTGGAGTGAGCAGGGAGACTGGAGTGAGCGGAGAGACTGGAGCGAGCGGAGAGACTGGAGTGAGCGGAGAGACTGGAGTGAGCGGGGAGAATGGAGTGAGCGGAGAGACTGGAGTGAGCGGGGAGACTGGAATGAGCGGGGAGACTGGAGTGAGCGGGGAGGCTGGAGTGAGCGGGGAGACTGGAGTGAGCGGGGAGACTGGAGTGAGCGGAGAGACTGGAGTGAGCAAGGAGACTGGAGTGAGCGGAGAGACTGGAGTGAGCTGGAGACTGGAGTGAGCGGAGAGACTTTGGTGAGCGGGGAGACTGGAGTGAGCGGGGAGACTTTGGTAAGCGGGGAGACTGGAGTGAGCGGGGAGACTGGAGTGAGCGGGGATACTGGAGTGAGCGGCGAGACTGGAGTGAGCGGGGAGACTGGAGTGAGCGGGGAGACTGGAGTGAGCAGAGAGACTGGAGTGAGCGGGGAGACTGAAGTGAGCGGAGAGACTGGAGTGAGCGGGGAGACTGGTGTGAGACTGGAGTGAGCGGAGAGACTGGTGTGAGTGGGGAGACTGGAGTGAGCGGGGAGACTGGAGTGAGCGGGGAGACTGGAGTGAGCGGGGAGAGTGGAGTGAGCGGGGAGACTGGAGTGAGCGGGGAGACTGGAGTGAGCGGAGAGACTAGAGTGAGCGAGGAGACTGGAGTGAGCGGGGAGACTGGAGTGAGCGGGGAGACTGGAGTGAGCGGGGAGACTGGAGTGAGCGGAGAGACTGGAGTGAGCGGGGAGACTGGAGTGAGCAGGGAGACTTTGGTGAGCGGGGAGACTGGAGTGAGCGGGGAGACTGAAGTGAGCGGAGAGACTGGAGTGAGCGGGGAGACTGGTGTGAGACTGGAGTGAGCGGAGAGACTGGTGTGAGCGGGGAGACTGGAGTGAGCGGGGAGACTGGAGTGAGCGGGGAGACTGGAGTGAGCGGGGAGAGTGGAGTGAGCGGGGAGACTGGAGTGAGCGGGGAGACTGGAGTGAGCGGAGAGACTAGAGTGAGCGAGGAGACTGGAGTGAGCGGGGAGACTGGAGTGAGCGGGGAGACTGGAGTGAGCGGGGAGACTGGAGTGAGCGGAGAGACTGGAGTGAGCGGGGAGACTGGAGTGAGCAGGGAGACTTTGGTGAGCGGGGAGACTGGAGTGAGCGGGGAGACTGGAGTAAGCGAGGAGACTTTGGTGAGCGGGGAGACTGGAGTGAGCGGGGAGACTTTGGTGAGCGGGGAGACTGGAGTGAGCGGGGAGACTGGAGTGAGCAGGGATACTGGAGTGAGCGGGGAGACTGGAGTGAGCGGGGAGACTGGAGTGAGCGGGGAGACTTTGGTGAGCGGGGAGACTGGAGTGAGTGGGGAGACTGGAGTGAGCGGGGAGACTGGAGTGAGCGGGGAGACTGGAGTGAGCGGGGAGACTGGAGTGAGCGGAGAGACTGGAGTGAGCGGGGAGACTGGAGTGAGCGGGGAGACTGGAGTGAGCGGAGAGACTGGAGTGAGCGGGGAGACTGGAGTGAGCGGAGAGACTGGAGTGAGCAGGGATTCTGGAGTGAGCGGGGAGACTGGCGTGAGCAGGGAGACTGGAACTGTATTCTAAATTTTAGCGATTTGTGTACTTGGACACCCAAATCTCTTCGCTCCTCCACAATTTCCAGTTTCTTGCCATTAATAAAATATTCCAATTTGCCTTTTTTAAAAATACTGTTGTTACAAGAGTAGGTTAGAGGCTGGGTATTCTGCGTTGAGTGTCACACCTCCTGACTCCCTAAAGCCAGCATTTATTGCCCATCCCTAATTGCCCTTGAGAAGGTGGTGGTGAGCCGCGTTCTTGAACTGCTGCAGTCCGTGTGGTGTAGGTGCTCCCACAGTGCTGTTAGGGAGGGAGTTCCAGGATTTTGACCCAGCGACGATGAAGGAATTGCGATATATTTCCAAGTCAGGATGGTGTGTGACTTGGAGGGGAACTTGGAGGTAGTGGTGTTCCCATGCACCTGCTGCCCTTCTCCTTCTAGGTGGTAGATGTCACAGGTTTGGGAGGTGCTGCCGAAGAAGCCTTGGTGAGTTGCTGCAGTGCATCTTGTAGATGGTACACACTGCAGCCACGGTGCGCCAGTGGTGGAGGGAGTGAATGTTTAAGGTGGTGGATGGGGTGCCAATCAAGTGGGCTGCTTTGTCCTGGATGGTGTTGAGCTTCTTGAGTGTTGTTGGAGCTGCACTCATCCAGGCAAGTGGAGAATATTCCATCACACTCCTTACTTGTGCCTTGTAGATGGTGGAAAGGCTTTGGGGAGGCAGGAGGTGAGACATTCGCTGCAGAATACCTAGCCTCTGACCTGCTCTTGTAGCTGAGTTTGGTATTTATGTGGCTGGTCCAGTTAAGTTTCTGGTCAATGGTGACCCCCAGGATGTTGATGGTGGGGGATTCGGCGATGGTAATGCCGTTGAATGTCGAGGGGCGGTGGTTAGACTCTCTCTTGTTGGAGATAGTCATTGCCTGGCTCTTCTGTGGCGCAAACGTTACCTGCCACTTATCAGCCCAAGCCTGAATGTCATCCAGTTCTTGCTGCATGCGGGTCATTCACTCGGCACATCTGGCTGAAGATGGTTGCGAATGCTTCAGCCTTGTCTTTTGCACTCAGGTGCTGGGCTCCACCATCATTGAGGATGGGGATGTTCATTGAGCCACCTCCACCCGTTAATTGTTGGATATGGCAGGACTGCAGAGCTTTGATCTGATCCGTTGGTCGTGGGATCGCTTAGCTCTGTCTATAGCATGCTGTTTCTGCTGTTTAGTATGCATGCAGTCCTGTGTGGCAGCTTCACTAGGTCGGCACTTCATTTGTAGATACACCTGGTGCTGCTCCTGGCATGCTCTTGTACACCCCTCATTGAATCTCATTGAAGCAATTTACAGAAAGATTTCTTGTCCATTATCCAGGGCTCAGAGTGCTCGCGAGCCATCAGGCCCATTGAAGGCACTCTCAGGACCACTGGGAACTAAGGCCCACCTGGGAGAGTAAATCTAAAATACAGAAGCCAAAGTGTCTGGAGTTGGGGGGCAGGAAAGACCCAAAAACAGAACAGTCCCCAAGCCAAAATATCGCTCACTGTCTGAATTTCATCATTACTTTAATGTTTTTGAAATATTAGTTTTAGGGCATCATTTAAGGTAACACCTCTTCTTGTCCCTCAGTCACGTAATTTGCATAACAGTAATTCTGCTAATTAGAGTAGTTTAATTGGATGGCTAATTGGACTGTGGCAGCTAATCAAAGGAGGAGAGAAATTCTGAGGAAGAATTCAGTAAATATTTCGCTATATATGACTGGCAAGGAGCCATGTTTAACACCTTCTAGTTCACTGTGATAAATGATTCTGTATTTAGACAGTAACGTTTCTGATCGTGCAATACTTACCTACAGCCAGTTCTAACTATACACAAAGAGTATTTGGTGCACACAAATACCTTCCCTCAATTACACGTTTCCTCAGAACCTGTGCCATGCATTATTTTTCAACTACAACCTTTGCAAATTTGTCCCACACATAGTAGAGCTATAGAACAATAGAGATTTATTGCTGTCAATGGGCTTGGGAGAGTTATGTGCAGAGTATAAAGCTGCTATAGATTGCAGATGTGTTACTGTGCAGTAGAAGGCAGTTAAAACCAATTAAATGGTCACCACTTTTTTTATATTTATGAATTTTGTGTTTATTGAACTAAGCAATGAACCTGACCAGAGGTAAAAAAAAGTGTCCTCCATGTCAATAAATACAATATGTAAAATAAGAAAAAAAAAGACTTGCATTTCTATAGCGCCTTTCACGACCGCAGGATGTCCCATAGAAACATAGAAACATAGAAAATAGGTACAGGAGTAGACCATTCGGTCCTTCGAGCCTGCACCGCCATTCAATGCGTTCATGGCTGAACATGCTACCTCAGTACCCCATTCCTGCTTTCTCGCCATACCCCTTGATCCCCCTAGTTGTGAGTGTTATATCTAACTCCCTTTTGAATATATTTAGCGAACTGGCCTCAACAACCTTCTGTGGAAGAGAATTCCATAGATTCACCACTCTCTGGGTGAAGAAGTTCCTCCTCAGCTCAGTCCAAAATGGCTTCCCCTTAATCCTTAGACTGTGACCCCTGGTTCTAGTTTTCCCTAACATTGGAAACATTCTGCCCGCATCTAATTTGTCTAAACCAGTCAGGATTTTAAATGTCTCTATAAGATCCCCCCTCATTCTTATGAACTCCAGAGGATACAAGTTCAATTGACCCAATCTTTCTTGATATGTCAGACCGGCCATCCCAGGAATCAATCTAGTGAACCTTCGCTGCACTCCCTCAATAGCAAGAATGTCCTTCCTTAAGTTAGGAGACCAAAACTGCACACAATACTCCAGGTGTGGCCTCACCAAGGCCCTGTACAACTGCAGCATCACCTCCCTACTCCTGTACTCAAATCCCCTTACTATGAAGGCCATCATTCCGTTTGCTTTCTTGACTGCCTGCTGCACTTGCATTCCCACCTTCAGTGACTGATGTACCATGACGCCCAGGTCTCGTTGCACCTCCCCTTTCCCTAATCTGCCACCATTCAGGTAATAGTCCGCCTCTCTATTTTTACCACCAAAGTGGATAACCTCACATTTATCCACATTGTACTTCATCTGCCATACATTTGCCCATTCACCCAACCTGTCCAAGTCACTCTGTAGCCTCCTAGCATCCTCCTCATTGTTCACACTGCCTCCCAATTTAGTGTCATCCGCAAATTTGGAGATATTACATTTAATCCCTTCGTCCAAATCATTAATATATAATGTAAACAGCTGGGGTCCCAGCACCGAACCCTGCGGTACCCCGCTGGTCACTGCCTGCCATTCTGAAAAGTACCCATTTACTCCTACTCTTTGTTTCCTGTGTGCCAACCAGTTCTGAATCCACGTCAACACATTACCCCCAATCCCATGTGCTTTAACTTTGCTCACCAATCTCTTGTGTGGGACCTTTTCGAAGGCCTTCTGAAAGTCCAAATACACCACATCTACTGGTTCCCCCCTGTCCACCCTATTGGAAACATCCTCAAAAAATTCCAGAAGATTTGTCAAGCATGATTTCCCTTTCACAAATCCATGCTGACTTGGACCTATCATGTCGCCACTTTCCAAATGGTCTGTTATGACATCTTTAATAATTGATTCCATCATTTTACCCACGACCGATGTCAGGCTGACCGGTCTATAATTCCCTGCTTTCTCCCTCCCTCCTTTTTTAAAAAGAGGGGTTACATTGGCCACCCTCCACTCCATCGGAACTGATCCAGAGTCTAAGGAATGTTGGAAAATGATCGTCAATGCATCCACTATTTCCAAGGCCACCTCCTTAAGTACTCTGGGATGCAGACCATCAGGCCCCGGGGATTTTTCAGCCTTCAGTCCCATCAATTTTCCCAATACCTTTTCCCGTCTAATAAGGATTTCCCTCAGCTCCTCCCTCTTACCAGATCCTCTGACCCCTTTTATTTCCGGCAGGTTGTGTGTGTCCTCCACAGTAAACACCGAACCAAAGTACTTGTTCCTGAGTTTTTCCAGCGTTTTCTGTTGTTATTTCGGATTTCCAGCATCCGCAGTATTTTGCTATCGAACCAAAGTACTTGTTCAATTGATCTGCCATTTCCTTGTTCCCCATTACGACTTCCCCTGTTTCCGACTGCAGGGGACCTACGTTTGTTTTTACTAACCTCTTTCTTTTTACATATTTATAGAAGCTTTTGCAGTCCATTTTAATGTTCTCTGCAAGCTTCCTTTCATATTTTATTTTCCCTGCCCTAATCAAACCCTTCGTCCTCCTCTGCTGAGTTTTGAAGTTCTCCCAGTCCCCGGGTTTGCTGCTACTTCTGGCCAATTTGTAGGCAACTTCCTTGGTTTTAATACTATCCCTGATTTCCCTTGTTAGCCATGGTTGAGCCACCTTCCCTTTTTTATTTTTACGCCAGACCGGGATGTACAATTGTTGTAGTTCATCCATGCGATCTCTAAATGTCTGCCATTGCCCTTCCACTGATAGCCCCTTAAATATCGCTTGCCAATTTAACCTCACCAATTCACGCCTCATACCCTCAAAGTTGCCCTTATTTAAGTCCCAAAGCGCTTTACACCCAATGAAGTACTTTTTGAAGTGTAGTCACTGTTGTAATGTGGGAAACACGGCAGGCAATTTGCGCACAGCAAGCTCCCACAAACAGCAATGTGATAATGACCAGATAATCTGTTTTTGTTATGTGGATTGAGGGATAAATATTGGCCAGGACACCAGGGATAACTCCCCTTCAAAATAGTGCCATGGGATCTTTTACATCCACCTGAGAGAGCAGACGGGGCCTTGGTTTAACAGCACCTCCAACAGTGCAGCACTCTCTCAGCACTGAAGTGTCAGCCTGGATTTTTGTGCTCAAGTCCCTGGAGTGGAACTGTGAACCCACAAACTTCTGACTCAGAGGTGAGAGTGCTGCCCACTGAGCCATGGCTGACACTTGCTACATTCTGAAATATATATAAAACAGTCCTTGCACCTTCCCCAACTGTGGCACCAGTGTTTTCCCTTGCTGCTATTGGTGGAGAGTGCTATTTTCATTGTTCCGGGACTGTTTTGTTCCTGTAAATGCTAAAGTGCTGGACTTTAGCTCCTGTCCTACTTTTCCCGTGCACCTATCCTCGTGACTCTGCCCTGTCATTCATTGCCATTCCCCTTTTATTAGGAGTGTAATAATGCTAACTATTTCAACATGAACCGTCCCCTTCCAAACAATTCCCCTGAGCAATGAGAGCTGCTTGATCTGAATGTAGAATGGGCAACATAAATGTTGGCAACGCAGCGATCTGTTTAGAATAATAATGAATGGTCGAGAGCTACACAGCAGATAGAAACAGAAGAGACGTGGCTGCACTTCATTTTCAGGCAATGCTTTAAGTCCTTCACATTGAATAAATTTGTAAGCACTGATTTTATGAGCAGAACATTCTGTATTATATACTGCCTCACGAGTAGTGACAAAGGTGATCACCAATCTCCACCAAGGGTACTATTAGTAGTTAAATGACATTGGTTTCATTGTTTAGTTGAACAGGTTATTGTGTCTAGTCCCATGCGGTCCATTATCATTAACAGCTAATTACATGGTCACTTTATTATATCACTGGCTGTTTCAGAGCCTTGGGTACAATCAATGCCACACAAATTGAATGATATATTCCTTTAGTGAATTAAGTCTTTTCTAGAACATGAAACGGTACTTTTGGGGGAATAAATCGGCAAAGTGTGAAGTCCCAAGTGCAACCTTGTGTGTGTTCATTAATATGTTGAATGTGTCTGTGATTCACATCTGTTGTTTCAATTGGATCCAAAACCTGAAGAACAACTAATGGATGGCGATGATTATGGTCTAAAATCACGATGGATGCCTACGATAAACAGGGCCCTGAATTTCCTCGCAGTGACGCCAGGAATTTGTGCCATTCACTAGCGGAGGGAGTTATACAAGTTTCCTGCGGTAAGGTAAATTTGAATATTTTTGGTGTAACTTGAGTCTAGGAGCTGTGTAAGTTGCTGACAAACCTCCCCCCCACTCCAGGAAAGTTCAGTGCAACAATTTTAACAGCACTGTACAGACTCACGGCCACAGCAGAACACTGCCCAACAGCGAGGTGTCGTGGTCCAACTGGCAATTTCCACCAAATCACTAGACGGTATCTCTCACCCACAGCATCAGTCCCGATTGGCACCAACTTAGGCACTAGCTGTGTCCACTGGGCACCATGCCAGGACAGCTGAAGCACAACCAGTATCACAACCAGTATCACAACCAGTAGCATTATGTTTGTGTGTGTGTGCTAGGCCGTTGTAGCAGAGCCTGGTCTCCAATCGTCTTGGATCCCCTTGCCATTGGACCAAGACCTTGCTCTGTCAAGCCCGTGTAGTAGCTGGTGTGCAACGGCCACCCCACGTTAAAAGAATTCATGCACAGGCATCTTCCACCCTTTAAAATGAAGTTTGAGACCTGGAACGTCAGGACCCTCATGGACAACCCTAACAGTGACAGACCGGAACGCCGTACTGCTATCGTTGCCCGGGAGCGCAGACATTTCGACATTGATATCGTCGCCCTAAGCGAGACCCGATGGGCAGGGGAAGGCCAGCTCAAGGAGCAAGGCAGTGGCTACACCTTCTTCTGGAAAGGCAAACCTGAAGAAGAATGTCGCCTCCATGGGGTAGGCATCGCCATAAAAAATGAACTAGTTGGGCATCTCAGAGACTCTCCTAGCAGTATAAACAAGCGCCTCATGACTCTTCGGCTCACTCTAGCCCAG
Organism: Squalus acanthias; assembly: GCA_030390025.1. NCBI lineage: Eukaryota > Metazoa > Chordata > Chondrichthyes > Squaliformes > Squalidae > Squalus > Squalus acanthias. Next base: position 47,242,546 of record CM059443.1, read on the forward strand.
AACCAGTGTGCTACGGTCATCAGTGCGTACGCCCCAACACTGGAAGCCATAGACGAAACCAAAGAGGAATTCTACTCCAGCCTCGAACAATCCCTGTCCCGAGTCCCAACGGGCGACAAGCTGATCCTCCTTGGCAACTTTAACGCCAAAGTTGGAAAGGACACAGACCTCTGGGGAGGTGTGATCGGCAGAGAGGGGGTAGGGAAAGCCAACTCCAATGGTACCCTCCTCCTGACGAAATGCTTAGAACATGGCCTTGTCATAACCAACACCTTGTTCCGGCAGAGAGACAAATACAAGGCTTCATGGCAACAGCCTCGCTCCAAGCACTGGCATCTGCTGGACTACGTCATCGTCCGAGCGAGGGACCGCAAGGACATACGCATCACCTGCGCCATGACAGGAGCTGATGACTGCTGGACAGACCACCACCTAATCCGTTCTGTCATCTCCATCAATGTAGCCCCAAAACAGCGGCGGCAACAGAAACAATGCCGCAGGAAAATCAACGCTGAAGCACTCAAAGACCCTGCTAAGAAAGCCCTATTCAGCCTGCGCCTCACAAACAACCTGATGACTCCCAGTGATGCAGAGACACAGAGTGCCCACAGCGCCTGGTCTGCACTCAAGGCCTCCATAATCAGCACCTGTGAAGAGATGCTCGGTCACTCGACCAGGAAACACCAAGACTGGTTCGACGAGAACGACCAGGAGATCCAGGAACTAATAAGCCGCAAGCGCTAGGCATTCCTGATCTGGAAACAGCAACAGAACTCGAGAGCAAGAAAGCAGCTCTACAGACGCCTGAGGGCCGAGGTCCAACAAAAAACTCGTGACCTAAAGAACAGATGGTGGGTGGAGAAAGCGCAGGAGATCCAGCAGCTAGCCGACAATCACGATGTGCGTGGATTCTTTAGCGCAGTCAAGACCACCTACGGCCCAAGCACCCAAGGTCCTACCCCAATGCGGGCCAAGAACGGAGAGGTACTCATCAAGGACAGGGAGGCAGTCAGTGCCCACTGGAAGGAGCACTTCGAAGATCTCCTTAACTGAGACTCTGTCTTCGATGCGAGTGTCCTCAACTCCATCCCACGGCATGCTACCCGCCACCACCTCAGCACAACCCCAGCCCGGCATGAGGTTGAAAAGGCCATCTGACAACTGAAGAACAACAAGGCCTCAGGAGCAAATGGAATCCCTGCCGAGGCACAAAAGCATGGCGGAGAAGCACTACTGGCGTGAATTCATGAACTAATTTCTCTTATCTGGAAGGAGGAGAGCATGCCAGGGGATCTCAGAGATGTCGTAATTGTGACCATCTTCAAGAAAGGTGACAAGTCCGATTGCGGTAATTACAGAGGAGTTTCCCTGCTGTATGCCACAGGGAAAGTAATCGCAAGAATCCTCCTCAATCGCCTTCTCCCAGTGGCTGAAGAGCTCTTCCCAGAGTCGCAATGCGGATTCCGCCCACTAAGGGGCACAATGGACATGATCTTCACCGCATGTCAATTACAAGAGAAATGCAGGGAACAGCACCAACTACTGTACATGGCCTTCTTTGATCTCACAAAGGCCTTCGACACTGTCAACCGTGAGGGATTATGGAGTGTCTTCCTCAAATTCGGCTGCCCTCAAAAGTTTGTCACCATCCTCCGCCTGCTTCACGATGACATGCAAGCCGTGATCCTGACCAACGGTTCCACCACAGACCCAATTCATGTACGGACCGGGGTCAAGCAAGGCTGTGTCATCGCACCAACGCTCTTCTCCATCTTACTTGCAGCAATGCTCCATCTCACCCTCAGTAAGCTCCCCGCTGGAGTGGAGCTAATTTACAGAACAAACGGGAAATTGTTCAACCTCCGTCGCCTCCAGTCCAGATCCAAGGTCGTCCCTTCCTCTGTCGTCGAATTACAGTATGCAGACGACGCTTGCGTCTGTGCACACTCGGAGGTTGAACTCCAAACCATCGTTAACACCTTCACCGAAGCGTACGAGAGCATGGGCCTTACACTAAACATCCGTAAGACAAAGTTCCTCTACCAACCTGCCCCCGCCACACAGTACTGCCCCCTGATTATCAAAATCCAGGACAAGGTCTTGGACAACGTGGACCACTTTCCATACCTCGGGAGCCTACTGTCAACAAGGGCAGACGTCGATGACGAAGTCCAACACTGCCTTCAGTGTGCCAGTGCAGCCTTCGGTCGCCTGAGGAAGAGAGTGTTTGAAGACCAGGACCTCAAACCCGGCACTAAGCTCATGGTCTACAGAGCAGTAGTAATACCCGCCCTCCTGTATGCCTCAGAGACACGGACCATGTACAGCAGGCACCTCAAAGCACTGGAGAGGAACCACCAACGCTGCCTCCGCAAGATCCTGCAAATCCATTGGCAGGATAGGCGCACCAACGTCAGTGTTCTCGCTCAGGCCAACATCCCCAGCATCGAAGCTTTGACCACGCTCAATCAGCTCCGATGGACGGGTCACATCGTCCACATGCCCGATACGAGACTCCCAAAACAAGCGCTCTACTCGGAGCTCCGACATGGCAAGAGAGCCCCAGGTGGGCAGAGGAAACGCTTCAAGGACACCCTCAAAGCCTCCTTGAAAAAGTGCAACATCCCCACCGACACCTGGGAATCCTTGGCCCAAGACCGCACAAAGTGGAGGAGAAGCATCCGGGAAGGCGCCGAATACCTCGAGTCTCTTCGCCGGGAGCAAGCGGAAGCCAAGCGCAAACAGCGGAAGGAGTGCACGTCAACCCAAGCACCCCACCCACCCGTCCCTTCAACCACCGTCTGCCCCACCTATGACAGAGACTGTAGGTCCCACATTGGACTCATCAGTCACCTGAGAACTCATTTTTAATGTGGAAGCAAGTCATCCTCGGTTCCGAGGGACTGCCTAAGAAGAAGAAGAAGAGTTTCTCTGATGAAGACCTCCAAGCCTCACGTTCCTGGGTCTCTGAACAAGCCAACAGATTTAAAGGGTTACATTACGACGACAGGTTGCACAGACTGGGCTTGTATTCCCTCGAGTATAGAAGATTAAGGGGTGATCTAATTGAGGTGTTTAAGATGATTGAAGGATTTGATAGGGTAGAGAGAGAGAAACTATTTCCTCTGGTGGGGGAGTCCAGAACAAGGGGGCATAACCTTAAAATTAGAGCCAGGCCGTTCAGGGGTGATGTCAGGAAGCACTTCTTCACACAAAGGATCATGGAAATCTGGAACTCTCTCCCCCAAAAAGCTGTTGGGGCTGGGGGTCAATTGAAAATTTCAAAACTGAGATTGATAAATTTTTGTAAGGCAAGGGTATTAAGGGTTATGGAACCAACTGTGGAATTCCCTCCCTAAGTCTCTCTGCCTCTCTACCTCTCTCTCCTTCTTTAAGACGCTTCTTGAAACTTACCTCTTTGACCCCCAGGCTTTTGGTCATCTGTGGATTAAAATACAGATCAGCCATGATCTGATTGTTTGGCGGAACAGGCTTGAGGGGCTGAATGGCCTCTTCCTATTCCTATGTACGTAGGCTGGCACCAACATCAGTAATGGTGACTGCAAGGAGCTGGTGCTGGCTCCCAACTCCCTCACAACCAGAACTGATCAATAATACAGGAAGGATAGCACCACACTCTCCCTCTCCTCCCTCCGCACCCTGATCACCACCTCACACCCTCTCCTCCCTCCGCACCACCCCACTCCCTCTCCTCCCTCCGCACCACCCCACTCCCTCTCCTCCCTCCGCACCACCCCACTCCCTCTCCTCCCTCCGCACCACCCCACTCCCTCTCCTCCCTCCGCACCACCCCACTCCCTCTCCTCCCTCCGCACCACCCCACTCCCTCGCCTCCCTCCGCACCGCCCCACTCCCTCTCCTCCCTCCGCACCGCCCCACTCCCTCTCCTCCCTCCGCACCGCCCCACTCCCTCTCCTCCCTCCGCACCACCCCACTCCCTCTCCTCGCTCCGCACCACCCCACTCCCTCTCCTCCCTCCGCACCACCCCACTCCCTCTCCTCCCTCTGCACCACCCCACTCCCTCTCCTCCCTCCGCACCACCCCACTCCCTCTCCTCCCTCCGCACCACCCCACTCCCTCTCCTCCCTCCGCACCGCGGGCACCACCCCACTCCCTCTCCTCCCTCCGCAACACCACACTCTCCCCCTCCTCCCTCCATACCCTGGGCATCACCACACTCTCCCTCTCCTCCCTCCGCACCACCACAGTCTCCAGGCCCGGACACAGCCTGAGTCACGCGGCCCCGACACTGCCTGACTCTCAAGGCCCCGACACACTGCCTGACTCTCCAGGCCCGGACACTGCCTGACTCTCCAGACCCCGACACATTGCCTGACTCTCCAGACCCCGACACACTGCCTAACTCTCCAGGCCCGGACACTGCCTGACTCTCCAGACCCTGACACACTGCCTGACTCTCCAGACCCCGACACACTGCCTGACTCTCCAGACCCTGACACACTGCCTGACTCTCCAGACCCGGACACTGGCTGACTCTCCAGGCCCCGACACACTGCCTGACTCTCCAGGCCCTGACACTGCCTGACTCTCCAGGCCCCGACACATTGCCTGACTCTCCAGGCCCGGACACTGCCTGACTCTCCAGGCCCCGACACACTGCCTGACTCTCCAGGCCCCGACACATTGCCTGACTCTCCAGGCCCCGACACATTGCCTGACTCTCCAGGCCCGGACACTGCCTGACTCTCCAGGCCCCGACACACTGCCTGACTCTCCAGGCCCAGACACACTGCCTGACTCTCCAGGCCCAGACACACTGCCTGACTCTCCAGGCCCCGACACATTGCCTGACTCTCCAGGCCCCGACACTCTGCCTGACTCTCCAGGCCCCGACACATTGCCTGACTCTCCAGGCCCCGACACACTGCCTGACTCTCCAGGCCCCGACACACTGCCTGACTCTCCAGGCCCAGACTCTGCCTGACTCTCCAGGCCCCGACACATTGCCTGACTCTCCAGGCCCTGACACTGCCTGACTCTCCAGGCCCGGACACACTGCCTGACTCTCCAGGCCCGGACACTGCCTGACTCTCCAGACCCCGACACACTGCCTGACTCTCCAGGCCCGGACACTGACTGACTCTTCAGGCCCCGACACTGCCTGACTCTCCAGGCCCCGACACACTGCCTGACTCTCCAGGCCTGGACACTGCCTGACTCTCCAGGCCCCGACACTGCCTGACTCTCCAGGCCCGGACACTGCCTGACTCTCCAGGCCCCGACACACTGCCTGACTCTCCAGGCCCAGACACAGCCTGACTCTCCAGGCCTGGACACTGCCTGACTCTCCAGGCCCCGACACTGCCTGACTCTCCAGGCCCCGACACTGCCTGACTCTCCAGGCCCGGACACTGCCTGACTCTCCAGGCCCTGACACTGCCTGACTCTCCAGACCCCGACACACTGCCTGACTCTCCAGGCCCCGACACTGCCTGACTCTCCAGGCCCTGACACGGCCTGACTCTCCAGGCCCCGACACTGCCTGACTCTCCAGGCCCTGACACTGCCTGACTCTCCAGGCCCCGACACACTGCCTGACTCTCCAGGCCCCGACACTGACTGACTCTCCAGGCATGGACACTGACTGACTCTCCAGCCCCGACACTGCCTGACTCTCCAGGCCCGGACACTGCCTGACTCTCCAGGCCCAGACACTGCCTGACTCTCCAGGCCCGGACACTGCCTGACTCTCCAGACCCCGACACACTGCCTGACTCTCCAGACCCGGACACTGCCTGACTCTCCAGGCCCCGACACACTGCCTGACTCTCCAGGCCCCGACACACTGCCTGACTCTCCAGGCCCCGACACTGCCTGACTCTCCAGGCCCCGACACTGCCTGACTCTCCAGGCCCCGACACTGCCTGACTCTCCAGGCCCCGACACACTGCCTGACTCTCCAGGCCCCGACACTGCCTGACTCTCCAGGCCCCGACACTGCCTGACTCTCCAGACCCGGACACTGCCTGACTCTCCAGGCCCCGACACACTGCCTGACTCTCCAGACCCCGACACACTGCCTGACTCTCCAGGCCCTGACACTGCCTGACTCTCCAGGCCCGGACACTGCCTGAATCTCCAGGCCTGGACACTGCCTGACTCTCCTGGCCCCAACACTGCCTGACTCTCCAGGCCCCGACACACTGCCTGACTCTCCTGGCCCCAACACTGCCTGACTCTCCAGACCCCGACACACTGCCTGACTCTCCAGACCCCGACACATTGCCTGACTCTCCAGGCCCCGACACTGCCTGACTCTCCAGGCCCGGACACTGCCTGACTCTCCAGGCCCGGACACTGCCTGACTCTCCAGGCCCGGACACTGCCTGACTCTCCAGGCCCCGACACTGCCTGACTCTCCAGGCCCGGACACTGCCTGACTCTCCAGGCCCGGACACTGCCTGACTCTCCAGGCCCCGACACACTGCCTGACTCTCCAGGCCCAGACACACTGCCTGGCTCTCCAGACCCGGACACTGCCTGACTCTCCAGGCCCGGACACTGCCTGACTCTCCAGGCCCCGACACTGCCTGACTCTCCAGGCCCGGACACTGCCTGACTCTCCAGGCCCCGACACACTGCCTGACTCTCCAGGCCCCGACACACTGCCTGACTCTCCAGGCCCCGACACACTGCCTGACTCTCCAGGCCCCAACACTGCCTGACTCTCCAGGCCCAGACACTGCCTGACTCTCCAGGCCCAGACTCTGCCTGACTCTCCAGGCCCCGACACATTGCCTGACTCTCCAGGCCCCGACACTGCCTGACTCTCCAGGCCCGGACACTGCCTGACTCTCCAGGCCCGGACACTGCCTGACTCTCCAGGCCCGGACACTGCCTGACTCTCCAGGCCCAGACACTGCCTGACTCTCCAGGCCCGGACACACTGCCTGACTCTCCAGGCCCCGACACACTGCCTGACTCTCCAGACCCCGACACACTGCCTGACTCTCCAGGCCCCGACACACTGCCTGACTCTCCAGGCCCGGACACTGCCTGACTCTCCAGGCCCGGACACTGCCTGACTCTCCAGGCCCCGACACTGCCTGACTCTCCAGGCCCGGACACTGCCTGACTCTCCAGGCCCGGACACTGCCTGACTCTCCAGGCCCCGACACTGCCTGACTCTCCAGGCCCCGACACACTGCCTGACTCTCCAGGCCCCGACACACTGCCTGATTCTCCAGGCCCGGACACTGCCTGACTCTCCAGGCCCGGACACTGCCTGACTCTCCAGGCCCCGACACTGCCTGACTCTCCAGGCCCCGACACACTGCCTGATTCTCCAGGCCCAGACACTGCCTGACTCTCCAGGCCCCGACACTGCCTGACTCTCCAGGCCCCGACACACAGCCTGACTCTCCAGGCCCCGACACATTGCCTGACTCTCCAGGCCCCGACACACAGCCTGACTCTCCAGGCCCTGACACATTGCCTGACTCTCCAGGCCCGGACACACTGCCTGACTCTCCAGGCCCCGACACATTGCCTGACTCTCCAGACCCTGACACTGCCTGACTCTCCAGGCCCCGACACATTGCCTGACTCTCCAGACCCTGACACTGCCTGACTCTCCAGGCCCTGACACACTGCCTGACTCTCCAGGCCCCGACACACTGCCTGACTCTCCAGACCCTGACACTGCCTGACTCTCCAGGCCCCGACACACTGCCTGACTCTCCAGGCCCCGACACATTGCCTGACTCTCCAGACCCCGACACACTGCCTGACTCTCCAGACCCCGACACACTGCCTGACTCTCCAGGCCCCGACACATTGCCTGACTCTCCAGGCCCCGACACATTGCCTGACTCTCCAGGCCCCGACACACAGCCTGACTCTCCAGACCCTGACACTGCCTGACTCTCCAGGCCCAGACTCTGCCTGACTCTCCAGGCCCCGACACATTGCCTGACTCTCCAGGCCCCGACACTGCCTGACTCTCCAGGCCCGGACACTGCCTGACTCTCCAGGCCCGGACACTGCCTGACTCTCCAGGCCCGGACACTGCCTGACTCTCCAGGCCCAGACACTGCCTGACTCTCCAGGCCCGGACACACTGCCTGACTCTCCAGGCCCCGACACACTGCCTGACTCTCCAGACCCCGACACACTGCCTGACTCTCCAGGCCCCGACACACTGCCTGACTCTCCAGGCCCGGACACTGCCTGACTCTCCAGGCCCGGACACTGCCTGACTCTCCAGGCCCCGACACTGCCTGACTCTCCAGGCCCGGACACTGCCTGACTCTCCAGGCCCGGACACTGCCTGACTCTCCAGGCCCCGACACTGCCTGACTCTCCAGGCCCCGACACACTGCCTGACTCTCCAGGCCCCGACACACTGCCTGATTCTCCAGGCCCGGACACTGCCTGACTCTCCAGGCCCGGACACTGCCTGACTCTCCAGGCCCCGACACTGCCTGACTCTCCAGGCCCCGACACACTGCCTGATTCTCCAGGCCCAGACACTGCCTGACTCTCCAGGCCCCGACACTGCCTGACTCTCCAGGCCCCGACACACAGCCTGACTCTCCAGGCCCCGACACATTGCCTGACTCTCCAGGCCCCGACACACAGCCTGACTCTCCAGGCCCTGACACATTGCCTGACTCTCCAGGCCCGGACACACTGCCTGACTCTCCAGGCCCCGACACATTGCCTGACTCTCCAGACCCTGACACTGCCTGACTCTCCAGGCCCCGACACATTGCCTGACTCTCCAGACCCTGACACTGCCTGACTCTCCAGGCCCCGACACACTGCCTGACTCTCCAGGCCCCGACACATTGCCTGACTCTCCAGGCCCCGACACACTGCCTGACTCTCCAGACCCCGACACACTGCCTGACTCTCCAGGCCCCGACACACTGCCTGACTCTCCAGGCCCGGACACTGCCTGACTCTCCAGGCCCCGACACACTGCCTGACTCTCCAGGCCCTGACACTGCCTGACTCTCCAGGCCCGGACACTGCCTGACTCTCCAGGCCCCGACACATTGCCTGACTCTCCAGGCCCGGACACTGCCTGACTCTCCAGACCCCGACACACTGCCTGACTCTCCAGGCCCCGACACATTGCCTGACTCTCCAGGCCCGGACACTGCCTGACTCTCCAGGCCCCGACACACTGCCTGACTCTCCAGGCCCAGACACACTGCCTGACTCTCCAGGCCCAGACACACTGCCTGACTCTCCAGGCCCCGACACATTGCCTGACTCTCCAGGCCCCGACACTCTGCCTGACTCTCCAGGCCCCGACACATTGCCTGACTCTCCAGGCCCCGACACACTGCCTGACTCTCCAGGCCCCGACACACTGCCTGACTCTCCAGGCCCAGACTCTGCCTGACTCTCCAGGCCCCGACACATTGCCTGACTCTCCAGGCCCTGACACTGCCTGACTCTCCAGGCCCGGACACACTGCCTGACTCTCCAGGCCCGGACACTGCCTGACTCTCCAGACCCCGACACACTGCCTGACTCTCCAGGCCCGGACACTGACTGACTCTTCAGGCCCCGACACTGCCTGACTCTCCAGGCCCCGACACACTGCCTGACTCTCCAGGCCTGGACACTGCCTGACTCTCCAGGCCCCGACACTGCCTGACTCTCCAGGCCCGGACACTGCCTGACTCTCCAGGCCCCGACACACTGCCTGACTCTCCAGGCCCAGACACAGCCTGACTCTCCAGGCCTGGACACTGCCTGACTCTCCAGGCCCCGACACTGCCTGACTCTCCAGGCCCCGACACTGCCTGACTCTCCAGGCCCGGACACTGCCTGACTCTCCAGGCCCTGACACTGCCTGACTCTCCAGACCCCGACACACTGCCTGACTCTCCAGGCCCCGACACTGCCTGACTCTCCAGGCCCTGACACGGCCTGACTCTCCAGGCCCCGACACTGCCTGACTCTCCAGGCCCTGACACTGCCTGACTCTCCAGGCCCCGACACACTGCCTGACTCTCCAGGCCCCGACACTGACTGACTCTCCAGGCATGGACACTGACTGACTCTCCAGCCCCGACACTGCCTGACTCTCCAGGCCCGGACACTGCCTGACTCTCCAGGCCCAGACACTGCCTGACTCTCCAGGCCCGGACACTGCCTGACTCTCCAGACCCCGACACACTGCCTGACTCTCCAGACCCGGACACTGCCTGACTCTCCAGGCCCCGACACACTGCCTGACTCTCCAGGCCCCGACACACTGCCTGACTCTCCAGGCCCCGACACTGCCTGACTCTCCAGGCCCCGACACTGCCTGACTCTCCAGGCCCCGACACTGCCTGACTCTCCAGGCCCCGACACACTGCCTGACTCTCCAGGCCCCGACACTGCCTGACTCCCCAGGCCCCGACACTGCCTGACTCTCCAGACCCGGACACTGCCTGACTCTCCAGGCCCCGACACACTGCCTGACTCTCCAGACCCCGACACACTGCCTGACTCTCCAGGCCCTGACACTGCCTGACTCTCCAGGCCCGGACACTGCCTGAATCTCCAGGCCTGGACACTGCCTGACTCTCCTGGCCCCAACACTGCCTGACTCTCCAGGCCCCGACACACTGCCTGACTCTCCTGGCCCCAACACTGCCTGACTCTCCAGACCCCGACACACTGCCTGACTCTCCAGACCCCGACACATTGCCTGACTCTCCAGGCCCCGACACTGCCTGACTCTCCAGGCCCGGACACTGCCTGACTCTCCAGGCCCGGACACTGCCTGACTCTCCAGGCCCGGACACTGCCTGACTCTCCAGGCCCCGACACTGCCTGACTCTCCAGGCCCGGACACTGCCTGACTCTCCAGGCCCGGACACTGCCTGACTCTCCAGGCCCCGACACACTGCCTGACTCTCCAGGCCCAGACACACTGCCTGGCTCTCCAGACCCGGACACTGCCTGACTCTCCAGGCCCGGACACTGCCTGACTCTCCAGGCCCTGACACTGCCTGACTCTCCAGGCCCGGACACTGCCTGACTCTCCAGGCCCCGACACACTGCCTGACTCTCCAGGCCCCGACACACTGCCTGACTCTCCAGGCCCCGACACACTGCCTGACTCTCCAGGCCCCAACACTGCCTGACTCTCCAGGCCCAGACACTGCCTGACTCTCCAGGCCCAGACTCTGCCTGACTCTCCAGGCCCCGACACATTGCCTGACTCTCCAGGCCCCGACACTGCCTGACTCTCCAGGCCCGGACACTGCCTGACTCTCCAGGCCCGGACACTGCCTGACTCTCCAGGCCCGGACACTGCCTGACTCTCCAGGCCCAGACACTGCCTGACTCTCCAGGCCCGGACACACTGCCTGACTCTCCAGGCCCCGACACACTGCCTGACTCTCCAGACCCCGACACACTGCCTGACTCTCCAGGCCCCGACACACTGCCTGACTCTCCAGGCCCGGACACTGCCTGACTCTCCAGGCCCGGACACTGCCTGACTCTCCAGGCCCCGACACTGCCTGACTCTCCAGGCCCGGACACTGCCTGACTCTCCAGGCCCGGACACTGCCTGACTCTCCAGGCCCCGACACTGCCTGACTCTCCAGGCCCCGACACACTGCCTGACTCTCCAGGCCCCGACACACTGCCTGATTCTCCAGGCCCGGACACTGCCTGACTCTCCAGGCCCGGACACTGCCTGACTCTCCAGGCCCCGACACTGCCTGACTCTCCAGGCCCCGACACACTGCCTGATTCTCCAGGCCCAGACACTGCCTGACTCTCCAGGCCCCGACACTGCCTGACTCTCCAGGCCCCGACACACAGCCTGACTCTCCAGGCCCCGACACATTGCCTGACTCTCCAGGCCCCGACACACAGCCTGACTCTCCAGGCCCTGACACATTGCCTGACTCTCCAGGCCCGGACACACTGCCTGACTCTCCAGGCCCCGACACATTGCCTGACTCTCCAGACCCTGACACTGCCTGACTCTCCAGGCCCCGACACATTGCCTGACTCTCCAGACCCTGACACTGCCTGACTCTCCAGGCCCTGACACACTGCCTGACTCTCCAGGCCCCGACACACTGCCTGACTCTCCAGACCCTGACACTGCCTGACTCTCCAGGCCCCGACACACTGCCTGACTCTCCAGGCCCCGACACATTGCCTGACTCTCCAGACCCCGACACACTGCCTGACTCTCCAGACCCCGACACACTGCCTGACTCTCCAGGCCCCGACACATTGCCTGACTCTCCAGGCCCCGACACATTGCCTGACTCTCCAGGCCCCGACACACAGCCTGACTCTCCAGACCCTGACACTGCCTGACTCTCCAGGCCCAGACACTGCCTGACTCTCCAGGCCCCGACACATTGCCTGACTCTCCAGGCCCCGACACATTGCCTGACTCTCCAGGCCCGGACACTGCCTGACTCTCCAGGCCCGGACACTGCCTGACTCTCCAGGCCCGGACACTGCCTGACTCTCCAGGCCCAGACACTGCCTGACTCTCCAGGCCCGGACACACTGCCTGACTCTCCAGGCCCCGACACACTGCCTGACTCTCCAGACCCCGACACACTGCCTGACTCTCCAGGCCCCGACACACTGCCTGACTCTCCAGGCCCGGACACTGCCTGACTCTCCAGGCCCGGACACTGCCTGACTCTCCAGGCCCCGACACTGCCTGACTCTCCAGGCCCGGACACTGCCTGACTCTCCAGGCCCGGACACTGCCTGACTCTCCAGGCCCCGACACTGCCTGACTCTCCAGGCCCCGACACACTGCCTGACTCTCCAGGCCCCGACACACTGCCTGATTCTCCAGGCCCGGACACTGCCTGACTCTCCAGGCCCGGACACTGCCTGACTCTCCAGGCCCCGACACTGCCTGACTCTCCAGGCCCCGACACACTGCCTGATTCTCCAGGCCCAGACACTGCCTGACTCTCCAGGCCCCGACACTGCCTGACTCTCCAGGCCCCGACACACAGCCTGACTCTCCAGGCCCCGACACATTGCCTGACTCTCCAGGCCCCGACACACAGCCTGACTCTCCAGGCCCTGACACATTGCCTGACTCTCCAGGCCCGGACACACTGCCTGACTCTCCAGGCCCCGACACATTGCCTGACTCTCCAGACCCTGACACTGCCTGACTCTCCAGGCCCCGACACATTGCCTGACTCTCCAGACCCTGACACTGCCTGACTCTCCAGGCCCCGACACACTGCCTGACTCTCCAGGCCCCGACACATTGCCTGACTCTCCAGGCCCCGACACACTGCCTGACTCTCCAGACCCCGACACACTGCCTGACTCTCCAGGCCCCGACACATTGCCTGACTCTCCAGGCCCCGACACATTGCCTGACTCTCCAGGCCCGGACACACTGCCTGACTCTCCAGGCCCAGACGCTGCCTAACTCTCCAGGCCCGGACACTGCCTAACTCTCCAGGCCCGGACACTGCCTGATACACTGAATCATAGAATGATACAGCACAGAAGGAGGCCGTTTGGCCCATCGTGGCTGTGCCGGCTCTTTGGTAGCGATATCCAATTAATCCCACTCCCCTGCTCTTTCCACAGAGCCCTGTAAATTTTTTCCAAATGACAATTAATTTTGTCCTGGGTTATGTCTCGAAAAGTTTCCACACCACCGACGTTCGGCTGCCTGGTCTGTAGTTGCCGGGTTTATCCCTCTCCCCTTTTTTGAATAGGGGTGTAACATTTACAAACCTCCAGTCCTCAGGCACCACCCCCATATCCAGGGAGGATTGGAAGATAGTGGCCAGAGCCTCTGCAATTTCCACCCTTACTTCCCTAATTTTAATTTGTCACTGACGTCATTTCATTGAATGAATCACACTGCAACAATCAATGAGATCATCTCACGTCAATGTTAAAATAACGTTGATCAGAACATCTTGGGGGAAAAATTAGGTCGCGCCCCATTTGGGGCGCAAATATCGTCTGGACGCAAAAATTAGCGCCTGGCGCTAATTATCGCCACTGACTGGAAACTTCACTTTTACCGCCCCGGGAGGTGAGTGGAGCGCTAAATCAGGCGCTGCACACCTGTCTTAAGGCGCAAAGGCCGAGCAGTGAGGCGCTAACTCAGCGCGCGAGTGCAGCGCAGGTGCTGCCAGTTAGCGAGGGAACACAGACACACTGGCGCCGGCCAGTTCTTAAAGTGGGGGGGGGCATCTTGCTCCCCAGCCACACCCTGCTCATTGCAGCCTTGAATCTCGGCCTGGAGAGACCTGTGAATCCATTTTGCTGCCAAGGATGGAGAGGGTGAGAGAACGAGCTCAGCTCTTCACCGAGCGGGCCTTGGATGCTCTGGTTGGCGCGGTGGAGCGCAGAAGATGTATACTCTTCCCTGAGAGTGGCAGGAGGCCTTTGCCACGCGAGTACAGAAGAGTGTGGAGGGAGGTGGCTCAGAGCGTCTCCTCCAGGAGCATGGTGCCCAGGACCCATGTTCAATGCCGCAAAAGGTTCAACGACCTCACTCGGGTCGTCAGGGTGAGTGGCTTTTTCTCAATACCTCTCCATCCCTCCATCTCAACCTCACTCTATGGCCAGAGGGTCTTAAAACCCCAATGCACAACACTCATCCAACACCTATGGCCCTTTCATGAAACACACACACACATTCCACACTTTGCATACAGTAAGGGCTATTCACCTATGGGAGGCACATCAGGCAAGACCATGGCTGTATATTTACTCAGATGCTGTCCTTTTTCTTGCAGGCCAAGCTGGCGCATAATAGGAGACTGCAGCAACGGACAGGTGGAGGGCGGCCTCAGCTGCAACCCCTCAGCGATCTTGAGGAGCGCGTCCACAGGATTGTGGCAAGCCGGGTGATCGGTCCCGTCGCCACTGGAGACACCGACCCCGTTCTGGACAGCAATGGTAAGGTCATCACCTTTTTGTCCTCTGTCCTTCCACTTGTCCCTCACAACACCAGCCTTTGACACTTTCAATCCAACTTGCTAACTCGCTGCACTTATTCCTCCCTTACTGCCACCCTGTCCTCACGCTAAAGCCACTCTTGTACCTCCCTGCTTTCAGATGGTGATTCACCAGCTGAGGAGACGGGCCCTGAAGCTGCCAGTGGGAGTGAAGCTGCAGCCGAGGAGGAAGAGGAAGCCGGAGCATCAGTGCCACCCTCTCCCGAGGAAGCCCATGCCGACACTGGGAACACGCCTTCCCTGGAGGGGAGCAGGGGGGAAGGGTCTGATGAGGGTGAAGCTCCAGGACCCAGCGGGCTGCAGCAACGCCATGGGGGTAGGGAAGAACGGGGTCCTTCTCCCCAGAGGGAGAGTATGCCAGCGACTCCTACTGCAATGGACGCAGAGAAGGAGCGGCTGATCGCAGAAATGAACACCCAGGCGGTGGGCATGCACACTGAGCTCATGGGTGCAGTGGGAAGGGTGCCCGAATGCATTGAGTCACTGGCAAGGAGTGTGGAGCACTTCGCTGTAGCACAGGCGGATGCCACACTAATGCTTAGTGCTGCAATTCAGTCACTGACTGCCGTGATCCCATCTCTGACTGCTCTCATGCAGACTCAGATTGAGGCCACGCGAGCACTGACTGCTGCCAACCTCGATGGTTCGTTCACATGTCCCCGGGGCTCTCACCGCGCCGCAGCAGGCCAGCAATCTGTTCTCCAGCAGATTGCTCCGGATGCTGAAGTGCTGCCCCGTGGGAGTGCCAGTGTGTCGGGCGAGCAGGGAGTTGCTGTCCTCTCTCACGATGACAGCATTCCTGCTGCCAACACTGTCACTTCTCCATTGCACTTGCCACCGCCTGTAGGACAGACTGCTGCCGCCCATGCAGAGTTGGTGCAGTCTGCAGCCGGGCCCTCCAGGCCCAGAACTGGTCGAGGCCGTCCTTCAGGGGCATCTGCAGTGTCAGGGTCTGACAATCAGCAGCCTTCCACCAGCCTTGCTGTAGCCACTGAGGTCCCATTACGGAGGAGCAGTAGGGTTAGAAGGGGGGAAGTGCGCAAGGGAAGGAGATCACCCTCGAAGGGCAAAAAGTAGGAGGTGTGACAAAATGCTGGTCATTATTTTATTAAAGGCCGAGGTTCATGGTCCAACTTTTGTCTAGTGTTTTGGACATTATCTCCAGGTTGTGAGAACCAGTTATGTTAATGACTGTTTTTTTGTGTTTATTTCTATGAGTTTGTCATGAGGATATGACACACACAGAGTTTGTAAAATAAATACGTTTTTGTATTCAAAATATACATGTTTGGTGTTTGGAATCATTGGTGCCTTGGCCGGCTTAGGGGTTGCGTGCTGGGTTCATTGATGTTGTTAGCAATGGCAGAAGCCATTTCCACAGCAGGGGCCCTAGAAGCGGCTTGCAATCAGCCGTTGACGGACGGCCCTTGCAGTTTCACCATTGTGGGCCGCCCTCCCGCCTTGGTGCTGCTGATGATCATCCTCCTCGTCCTCTTCCTCCTCTTCCTCCTCCTCCTCTGGTGGTGCTCCAAGGCCTGGTGGCATTGGCTGGGTCCTGACGATTGCCATGTTATGCAACATGCAGCACACAACTACGAAGTTGGATACTCGCTCAGGCGAGTACTGCAGGGCTCCTCCAGAATGGTCGAGACAGCAGAACCGTTGCTTCAGCACGCCGATTGTGCGCTCAATGATGTTCCTGGTAGCTTGATGGCTCTCGTTGTACCGCAGCTCAGCAGGGGTGTTGGGCGTACGGAGCGGTGTCATCAGCCAGGTGCTCAATGGATACCCCTTGTCCCCGAGAAGCCAACCAACTGGCTGATGCGGTGCCTCGAAAAGTTCTGCCACAGTAGTCTGGCGCAGGATGAAAGCATCGTGGCAGCTGCCAGGATAGTGGGCATTGACAGTGAGTATCAGCTGTCTGTGGTCACAGACCAACTGAACATTCAAGGAATGGAACCCCTTTCTGTTCCGGAATTCCTCGGCATTCTCATGTGGAGCACGCAAAGCCACATGCGTGCAGTCAATGGCGCCCTGCACCATGGGGAAGCCCGCTATCCTCGCAAAGCCCAGAGCGCGGTCACGCTGCTTGTCTGGGGTCATGGGGAAAGAGATGAACTCTCGTCTCCTTTTAAAGAGGGCATTTGTGACCTGCCGGATGCAGCAATGCACCGCGAACTGGGAGATATTGGCGAGGTCCCCAGCAGCAGCTTGAAATGAGCCAGTAGCATAGAAGTTGAGAGCCACTGTGACCTTCACTGCCACCGACAGAGACGTCCTGGACCTCAGTTGAGGCTGCAGATCTGGCTGCAGCAGGTGGCAGAGCTCAGTGACCACCTCCTTGCTGAATTGCAGCCTTCGCAAACACAGCTCCTCAGATATATGAATGTAGGAGAGCTGTTCACGATATACCCTGGGAGGGTAAGCTCTCCTGTACATACGCCTGTTGGCCCTCCTCCGTCTGGCCATCATTGCCACTCTCTCTCTGCGTCTCTGTGTCCTCCGATTCAGCTGGAGCAGGACGACGCCCCCAATCAGTGCAGCCCCCATAGTCTCTTTGCAAGCAAAGTTATGAAGGACAGCAACCAAAGTAGCAGCGAAGTTAGGATCAGTAGGCAAAACTACCTCACAAAGCGTTGACTCAATGCAGAAGTCTCTCTTTCTCTCTCTCCGAATCTCTCTCTCTCTCTCAGAACGAGTGGTGCAAAAATGTCAACCACAGAAAAAGACAGGAAGAGGCCCCCTTTAAATAGCGCCCCCCCCCAGCCCCACAGTGATTGATAGCGTTCCAGTCTTCCGGTCGTTGGATGCGCCAGGCGGTAAGGCAGGGAGCGCCACTCAATTTCCGCTCCGGGGCGCCACAAGGGCGTTGCACCATGGAATGACGTCACAATCTGCGCGCGCAGGTGGTCGCGGCGGTAAAGTTTAGCGCCGCCGCACAATGTCTAGTTAAGTTCCCGAGCGGCGCAAACATCGCTGCGCCCGGGCGCTAGCGGCTTTGCGCCCCATTAGCGCCCTCTTAAGGCGCTAACGGGAGGCGCAACCAACTGAATTTTTCCCCCCATGACTTTAGTCCCTGAGGGAAGAGGTCGATCTCCAGCTTCACGTCCAGATCGAGAAATATATTTGGGAGCTTTTTGCCAATTCCTCAGTTCTTCACGTTCCCTCAAGGTAGAAGTGAATGGATTTTTATAAATTTATATTTTATATGAAATCATTAGAGCACAGCAGTCAATACCTTTGTCTTTGTTCCACTCAAGCGAGTTCTTTTCCAAAAATTACCTGTGAGAGTAGTTGCAGGGTAGCGAGACCCACATGTCCCAGATTCTGCCGAGGAAGTGTTCCTACAGGTCAGGGAGAGGAGGCAGACGTTGCTCGAAATCTAACAATGCAGGTTTCCAAGGAAGGCTTCTCGTGGAAGGAGGTGACCAGTGGAGACCTGGCAGAAGATTTTTGTCGAGGCTTCATGATGCCCGCAAACCCTTCGAAAGAATTTGCATTTATATAGTGACTTTCACAACCTCAGGATGCCCCAGTGAAGTGTAGTCACTGTTGTAACAGAGACAAACGGGGCAGCCAATTTCCACACTGCAAGGTCCCACAAACAACAATGAGATAAATGGTTGAAGGATAAATATTGGCCAGGACATTTGGTGAACTTCCCTGCTCTTCTTCGAATAGTGGCGGTCGGATCTTTTACGCCCACTTGAGAGGGCAGACTCAGTTTAAAATCTCATCTGAAAGCTGGCACCTCCAACAGTGCAGCACTCCCTCTGTACTACACTGGGAGTGTCAGCCAAGATTATGGGCTCTGGAGTGGGAAGCAAGGAGTCACTCTAACTCGGAAGGGTGGATTGGGCTGGGATGGTTCGGGCACCACTGACGCACCCTTGCAGGTGTTGGCGGCCTTGCCCAGTTATTCAAGTGGCCCTATCCCCTGGGTTTGGTCGGGGTAACTGGCCTGGGGTAAGTTTGGGCAGGGTGGAAATTCTGGGCCATCCTTTTTATATTTTTCTGATGGAAGACAACAGCTGGACATTTGACGTTGTGAACAAGAAGAATGGTGGATGAAAGGTTTCAGAGAAAACATTTTGGGGTAAAAATTCAGTTGGTTGCACCTCCCGTTAGCGCCTTAAGAGGGCGCTAATGGGGCGCAAAGCCGCTAACGCCCGGGCGCAGCGATGTTTGCGCCACTCGAGAACTTAACTTGAGATTGTGCGGCGGCGCTAAAACTTACCGCTGCGACCACCTGCGCGCGCAGATTGTGACGTCATTCCATGGTGCAACGCCCTTGTGGCGCCCCGGAGCGGAAATTGAGTGGCGCCCCCTGCCTTACCGCCTGGCGCATCCAACGACCGGAAGACTGGAACGCTATCAATCGCTGTGGGGCTGGGGGGGGCGCTATTTAAAGGGGGCCTCTTCCTGTCTTTTATTGTTGGTGGCATTTTTGAACTACGCATTCTGAGAGAGAGAGGGAGAGACTTCTGGAGAGATTCAACGTTGTGGGAAGGAGTTTTGGGTACTGAGCAGCACTTTGCAGGTTCATTTTAATTTGCCATTCCTTGTATCGATTTAGCAGAGACCGTGGGAGCTGCACTCTGAGCTCTTTGCCTGGTACTCTCCATTGTTCTTTCCAGCACATTTGATGTGCAAGTCTCTCCAGGCCGAGATTCAAGGCTGCAATGAACAGGATGTGGATGGAAAGCAAGATTAACCATCCCCTTTAAGAACTGGCCCGTGCCATTGTGTGTGTGTTCCATTGCTGACTGACATTACATGAGCTTCGCCAGCGCTCTGAGTTAGCGCCTCACTCCTTGGCCTTTGCGCCTTAAGACAGGTGTGCAGCGCCTGCTTTAGCGCTCCACTCACCTCCCGGGGCGGTAAAAGTGAAGTTTCCAGTCAGTGCCGATAATTAGCACCAGGCGCTAATATTTGCGTCCAGACGATATTTGCGCCCCAAATGGGGCGCGACCTAATTTCTACCCCTTTGTTCTTTTCAGAGTTAGAGTTGTGAACAAGTCACAGTGTGGCACAGGAAGGTCCCAGCAACAGCACTGGGAGTGCGTGAGGCAGACTGCTGTGACATGCCAGGCTCCATGGTGCCACTTGCTTCTGCCTCATCTTCAGAATAACCTATAGAAGGAGAAAAGGAATAATTAAAATAAACTCCAGGAGAGGTAAGATCGTAAAACATTGTGTATCATGCAGCTCCTTTGCATGATGATTAAGAACGTGTTTATAATATTGTAAAATTCGCAATTATCGCGATTCGAAATAACGAGATAAAGCAGATTCGTTTCATCAGTTTTATTTCAACGAAATGCTGTCATGATTAAACAGGACACAGAAGCCTGTAAAATGGCCGCCGCGCCTCGTGGCAGAAGCTTCCAGAATTTTCAGTGGGCAGACAAGATGGCGTTCGAATAAACATTTCAGTATAAGATTGGTTAATACGCAGCAAACACTGATAAAGACAGGATGCAACCTGTCTGCATTCGACACAATAGCAAGAGATAAGTGCTGGAATCGTTTTCCATGCACAAGTAAGGACCATTGTACTGGGCAATCGAAGGCCCATCCAGATACATCAATACGCAAATTCCCCACGGCTCTACAATGAGAGAGCCATTCTCGGGTGATTAAGTCAGTATTCGAGGAGGCCCCAAAACCAGTCAGGGAGGCTCCTAGCCGGTTCGACAATGGGAAAAACATTAACGGGTAGTTGGCCAGTTTAAGGTGCTACTGAAACCCATTACAAACAAGAATCACCCCATACTGGGAATTTTGAGCGCCAAGATTTTACAAAGGATGAACATTAAGATTTGGGCGGGAGATAAGGGAACCCAGCACTATAACTATAGTGAACAAATGTCCATCGGTCTCTTGACTCTCTTATCCCCTTGATTCGTGCTCTTATCTCTGCGGACTCTTGACTCAGACTGAATTCTGCTGGACGAGCAGCCATCTGTTGCCTCTGGACTCTAGCCGTGCTGGACGGTTACTCGAATGTTGGGTGGGGCTCAAACGTAACGAGTCGCCTCGACGAAGGCCAGTGACCGGGCGCACCATCCCGAGGGTCGGTAAACGGTGTTCTGGACCCGAAGGCCCGAAGAGATGAGACGAGACGAGATGAGAAGAGAAGAAGAAGAATCCACGTACCGCCACGGTCAGTAAACCCCGACCGCGCCCGAAAATACAAGAAAGAACTGCAGCGAAACGAGCCGAGTGCCTTACTTTAAAATTCTCCGAAGTATCACGAGTGGTGAGCATGTTTCCCGATCCTACAAATCTAGATTAGTGTGGGTATTGATAGGGGAGGGTGGTTTTTATTAAGGATAAATATAATGTGTTCCCCTTTTTACGATGTGCCGTGCGTTCCTCATTACCCTAGACCAAGTTTTATGAATGTATGTATACTTGTACTGTCATTAATTTGTGCCTATGACATGTACTTCATGATTTTGGACGTTATGCAATAAAGATTTCCATTTCGTACTATTCAACCGGGTCTATTTGAGTTTTCTCTGCATTACTGCTCTCGCACCTAAGTCCAGTGTTAGAACCGTAAGGGCGAGTGAGTCGAACCACTCACAGGTGCTTATTGCAACAAGGCTGGCCGGAGACCAGAGCAAGCAATAGTATTAGGCAACGAAGGCCTAACCCCGCACAAGCACCCTGAACCGAAACCCCTTACATTGAGGAGCCTGCCCAGGTTTTTAGGGTATAAGAGATGCTGTTTTAAGACACTCGGGGTTGCTGCAGTTGGGGCGGGCAACTTGGTCAGTTGCCAGTTAAAGTCGTACATCTAGCCATCGCCGAACTGACCACTCACTGGTGTTAGTACGTGTGTAGTGTTGGCTTATTATCGTTTGAGCTTAAAGTAAGGGAATAAACCTGTGTGTGCTGAGAGATAATCAGGAGTATTATATGCAATAGTTTTGTGTGAGCTTACTTGTAACCTCTTGCTGATTTTACAACAACAACAACTTGTATTTATATAGCGCCTTTAACGTAGTAAAACGTCCCAAGGCGCGGCACAGGAGTATTTTAAGACAAAAAATTTGACACCAAGCCACATAAGAATAAATTAGTGCAGGTGACCAAAAGCTTGGTCAAAGAGGTAGGTTTTAAGGAGCATCTTAAAGGAGGAGAGAGAGGTAGCGAGGCGGAGAGGTTTAGGGAGGGAATTTCAGCGCTTAAGGCCTAAACAACAGAAGGCACGGCCACCAAAGGTTGAGTGATTATAATCAGGAATGTTCAAGAGGGCAGAATTAGAGGAGTGCAGATATCTCGGGGGGGGCGGCGGGGGGGGGGGTGTTTGTAGGCTGAATGAGATTACAGAGATAGGAAGGGGCGAGGCCATGGAGGGATTTGAAAACAAGGATGAGAATTTTGAAATCGAGGCGCTGCTTAACCGGGAGCCAATGTAGGTCAGCAAGCACAGGGGAGATGGGCGAATGGGACTTGGTGCGAGTTATGACATGGGCAATAGAGTTTTGGATGACCTCAAGTTTACGTAGGGTGGAATGTGTAAAAAGATTAAGTAAAAAGAAAGTTATTCTCGAATCCTTGTGTTTTGTGTTGTCTGTTCCATGGGTCTGAACTTTGGAAACTGTTGGATGGGTAAAAGGACAAGGGGGAATTTAAATGTCTTACAGATTTTGGTGCCCGAACAGGGATCCATTCAGAGCAGACAATGGCAAAAATAATGGATGAGTTAGTCACAAAGTATATGGCAGGGAAGTTACCTCTCCGGGAGAGGTGGATACGGGTCATTCTTGATGGTCCAACA
Organism: Squalus acanthias; assembly: GCA_030390025.1. Classification (NCBI taxonomy): domain Eukaryota; kingdom Metazoa; phylum Chordata; class Chondrichthyes; order Squaliformes; family Squalidae; genus Squalus; species Squalus acanthias. The sequence goes on from CM059443.1 coordinate 47,265,320, forward strand.
ATGGACACAAGGGTCCACATGTTGGCAGCGGATAATGAAAGCCATATGGTTGTTAGCCTATCTAAGGCAGGTTAAGAACGATGAGTGTGAAAAGATTAAGTTACGAAGGGAAATAGAGGATATGGCAGAAAAAACCAGTGACAGAGAAGCGGTGGTAAACGGACTTCCGAAGGAATTAGAGGAAGAAAGGGAGAGTAGAAAGAAGGAGGGAGAGGAAGTGAGGGAAAGCAAGAGAAAGCTCAAGGAAAAATTTGAGCAGGAAAAGGAAAGGTGGGTTAGTAACGAACAATACCTCGAGAGCCAGTGTATCAATAATCAGGATCAGTGTGACGGGTGGTCATTAAAGGAAGCGGAGCAACAGAAAGGGCCAATGAGGACCTGAAAGCCACATTTAGGGTTGTTCAGAAGCAGGTTTCTGAAGATAGGGGTGTTCGAGGGGATCACACTGAGTGTAAAAGGAAGATTAAGGTGTTGGAGGATAAGTTACGGGTCCAGAGGAGCCTTGCGTGCACCATGATCCCTTTGTCAGGAGAAGGACTGGAAAGTGGAGAAAGGGATCGTGAATGTGATAAGGATAAAGCGGAGCGAGAGCAGGGTCCAGGTGGTGACCCACTGGAGGGAGTTCGGCCCCCGCCTATGGCCCCGATGCGCCAAAGACGGTCCAAGGTGCCGGCCGCAGATGTGGAGGGAGGAGACTTAGGGGTGCTCAATCGGGAGTTTGTGATTCTGTAAAATACGGAGGATTTAAGGAAAATGTCTGGTGACATGAAGAAGTTGGAACCGGGAGGGGATCCACAATGGCATTATTTAGAGGTGGAACAAATGACCGGCTTGAATGGCCTGGATGAGAAGGAGAAAAAGCGCTTACTGCGATTCACTTTAAGCCCCGGTGTTTATGCCGGTCTCCTACTGGAGAACAAATGGGCAGGAGGCAATTAAGAGGGGTTAAAGTTTAGAATTGCCCAAGTGATGGGACAAGAAAAAGGGGATCCTTTTAAAGCTGCAGCAGATGTGGAGCAGGGCCCAAATGAAACCGCAGCGACATTTGCTGACAGGCTGTGGCCCACATATCTAGCGGCCATGGGATGGGCGCTGGGAGATAGAGGACAATTAGCGGGAGCCCTGCGTAACCACTGGTTGCGCACTTTGATTTCTCACAGTCTGCCCTATTTACGAGCTACGATGTCTGAGTTTGATCCAGAGGATGTGGGTGACGGAAATACCGAAGCAAGGAGAGTGAGGAAAATGACCCTGCGCTTCCAGGCGCGTCAGGCAGATAAAAAGAATACCGGGGTAATGAATAAGCCAAAAGGCAAGGTATGTGAAATGAGAGATGGGACCTCTCGAAAATGGCAACAGGATGGGACCACGGCAGAAAGGGGAGGGGGGTCAGGAAAAGCTGCTGAGATGACAATTTAAAAGAAGGGGGAAAAAAAGAGAAACTTAAAGTTTTACCGACACGGAAGCTATCAGCTTCTGTGCTGAGACAAATAAAACACAAGATTTGTTGAGTGAAAGGAACCTTAAAGGATGCTGTAATTTCAGTTTGTGTGAAAGTGTGGAAGTTTTCCGGACTATGAATTTTAAGAAGTTACAGTGTTCCTTTTGTCTGAAAGTCTGTCTTTGAAAGAAAGTGTCTGTTGTGTTTATTTTAGTTCCACACACTTTTCTGTGCATAGAGCTAAAAGACGTCTAATCCTTTATAGTATTATCTTGAATGTTGGAAGTTTTAAGAAAGTATGAATATGTTGAGTATGTTCATTTCAATTTAAGATTGTGCACTTAGAAGTGGGAGAAAATTTGTGATTTGCATTTTAAGTTAAAGACACTGCTATGGATATATTTTTGACTGGGACGGCTTATACAGCAAACTGTAAATCAGAGGCAGTTTGGTTTACAAAAGATAAGCTTCAGCCTTGAAGTTACGGTTGCCATGGTTTCTGATCGTGTCTGGTAGAAAATGAATCTGGACTTTTGAAGGTACTTTGTTTTAATTGGATTACAAAAAATTGCTATTGTTTGATTTTATTTTTAAATCAATTTGAACGTCTATAAAGCACTGTCTTCTTAATTTGGTTACTGCAAGTCCGAGACGCCCACTCTCTAAGTTTTTGACAAGTAGCCTATGGTAACATAAAGACAGGAGAAAAAGAAAGATTCTGTCCCTTTTCTACTTGCAGTGTAGTTATATCTGAAAAAAAAACTTGTATGAATGTTTCGAAGCTAAAGCTGAGGGAAGCTCCTCCTTTTTTATCAAGTGGTACTGGTTAGTTTAAGATATTTGCCTGAGTTAAATTGGAGTTATTGATGTTAATTAACCTATTAAAACCAGACTTTTATTATGGCCATGGTGAAATTCTGGTTGGTGTAAATTGTGTGAAAGCCTCTAGTTCCGGACATGAGGCAATCACATCAACAATTGGTATTTTTTAAATTTCTGACCAATTTCAAGTATGTGTAACCAGGGTGGGGGGGGGGGGAAGGGGAATGCTATTGTTGTGCATGGAGTTGTTTCACAAAATGTTTGTAGTGGTGTTACTAATGATGTCTGATGTTTTTATCTGCTGAATTGAATTGACCAGGATCTTTGCAAATTTTAAAGGCACAAAGATTTTGCAAAAGTAACAGTATTTTATTGACGAGTTTTTAAATTGACTTGAAAGCTGTGAGGAGCTGTGTGACACAAGCTAACAATGATTGATGATGTTTGTGTTTGTCTTATTTTGAAATGCAAAATAAAAGTTAACTCTTTTCACAAGCAGCTGTAAACTCTGTGTTTAACTTCACAAGCAGCTGTGTGTTTTGTAAACATTTTGGGCATTGTTAAATTTAAGTTTCTTAATTTTAAGTGAATATTTCCCCACATTGACAGAAGGGAATCCGGAATTGATGAATTAACCCATTGGGCTGGTAGGAAAGCCACAATGGATTTTCTGTTTTTTCTTTGAAGCAAGGGGGCCATATGAGCGTTGGTGCAAGATGGTGCAGAGAGTCGGGATAAATGGGTAATTTTCCGGTTGGCAAACAGTAACCAGTGGGGTGCTGGGGCCTCAAATATTTACAATCTACATTAATGACTTGGATGGAGGGACCGAGTGTAATGTTACCAAGTTTGCGGATGATACAAAGATGGGTGGGAAAGCAAGTTGTGCAGAGGACTCATAGGGCTAAAAATTGAGTCGGGTCCCCTTTGGGGCGCTAACTTCGCCGGGGTGCTACTTTTAGCGCCCCGGAAAAAGTAGCACCCCCTGCGACTGAAATTGAGTGGTAGCACCCCAAGGTACGTCGCACTACGGTATTGCAGGCCTTCCTCCCCTTCTTAAAGGGGAGAGGCCTTGCCTAGCGCGACCTGGAGCACAGCTGGGCCCCCAGGGATCGGGAGTGCTGGCAAAAGAGCCCAGCACTCAAGAGAAGTGCCGGGCTCATGGAGCACAGCCAGCACTCCGCGGGGGGGCGGGTAAGGAGGCCGGAGACGACAGCGGAGGCAGGTGCTGGCAGGCGGCCAGCAACAAAAATGGCTGCCCGGCACCTCGCCTTTAAATAGCGCCGCCCCGGCCGCAGGTAGGCCCCCTTGACCCCGTCGGATATAGTGTCCAGCGGTAAGTCAGGGGGCGCTACCAAAGATCGTGGCCAGGGCGCGAGCGGGGCGCTGCGCACGGCGATGACGTCATCGCTGGCGGCGCAGTGCCGTGGGGCGCTAACGGTTAGCGCCGCCACTAACCTCCTGCTGAATTTCGCGGGAGGCATTGGCGGCGCTGCGCCCGGGCGCGAGTTGCTTTGCGCCCCGTTAGCGCCCTCTTAGGGCGCTAACGGGAGGCACAAAGCAACTGAATTTTCCCAAAAAAAAATCTGCAAAGGGATATAGACAGGCTAAGTGAGTGGGCAAACATTTGGCAGATGGAGTATAATGTGGGAAAGTGCGAGGTTAAAAGCAAATTATTATTTAAATGAAGAGCGATTACAAAATGCTACAGTTCAGAGGGACCTGGGGGTCCTTGTGCATGAAACACAAAAAGTTAGCATACAGGCACAGCAAGTAATCAAAAAGGCAAATGTAATGTTGGCCTTTATTGCAAGGGGGTTGGAGAATAAAAGCAGGGAAGTCCTGCTACAACTGTACAGAGTATTGGTGAGACCACACCTGGAGTACTGCGTACAGTTTTGGTCTCCTTATTTAAGGATATACTTGCATTGGAGGCAGTTCAGAGACGATTCACTAGGTTAATTCCAGAGATGAGGGGGTTGACTTATGAAGAAAGGTTGAGCAGGTTGGGCCTATCATTGGAATTTAGAAGAATGAGAGGTGATCTTATTGAAACATATGAGATACTGAGGGGCCTCGACAAGGTAGATGCAGAGAGGATGTTTCCCCTCGTGGGGAAATCTAGAACTCGGGGGCACAGTTTCAGAATAAAGGGTCGCCCTTTTAGAACTGAGATGAGGAGAAATTTCTTCTCTCAGAGGGTCATAAATCTGTGGAATTCTCTGCCCCAGAGAGCCGTGAGACTGGGTCATTAAATACATTTACGGTGGAGATAGACAGATTTTTGCAAGATAAGGGAGTGAAGGGTTATGGGGAGTGGGCAGGGAAGTGGCTTTGAGCCCAAGATCAGCCATGATCTTATTGAATGGCGGAGCAGGCTCGAGGGGCCAAGTGGCCTATTCCTGCACCTATTTATTATGTTCTTATGTTCTTTATTACCAAGACTGGTTCTTTGATATAGAAATGACTTCAAGGTGTTACGGAGCTTGAACTTTGCTGGAAAAGTGCAGTGGGAGCTCTGGTAATGTTCAGACTTAAAGGGCTGGATTTTGTGAATAGAGACATGCTGGAGGCGGGACTGCTGCTTGTCGGGTCTCAGTTCCGCCTCCATCAGCCTCTGGCCATCCAGCGGTATTTTCCCCCGATTGACCTTGTTAAGCCCGCCCTGTGGGCTCAGCAGGCCAATTAGGGGGAAGTCACTGACAGAGCACGTCAACGTCTGACGTGCCATCTGTCAAGACTTCTTGAAAGAAGAAATGTCAGCGTTTGACAGCTCTGTGAAGCTGTCAAACACTGATTTTCTGTGTAATTTGATGAGCCCTTCTGTTCAGGACTCATCAAACCTTTCTAGTTTGTAGAAATCAGATGACTGTTGGTTCGGAGGATCCAACAGCCAGTCTGTGAAATCAGCAACGAAGATATTGGGACGCTGAACCACTGCGACTGAAGGCTGTAGGCAGAAACAAAGGTAAGTGAACATTTTATAATACTTTACACTCACCTCACATACTTCCCACTCCATACTTGCACCCATCACTCACCTCTACATCGCACTTTCAGACCCCTCCGACCCCCGCAGACCTCCTACTCGACTCCTCCACCCCGGCGGGGTTCTCCAAGGTCGGGAAGCCCGCACTTGAAAAGGTAAAATGGGACTAATCCTTTTTTCTGCCTGTTAACTACCTTCTGCCCCCACTTTCTGCAACTTTACCAGCAGTCCCGCCCCCATACCCGCCTCCTCAGGGCTGACAAAATCCAGCACAATGTTCTTATCTGATGGATCTCGAATGTCCCAGCATGGTGACAAAATTGGACTTAAGACGTTGCTTTTTAATGCTTGGAATTAACTATTTGGAGTCATGTGTTATATTCCAAGACAGATTGCTCGAGAGGGAAGGTAAAAGACTTGCATTCAAACGTGATTGCAACTACTTCTGTCTTCTTTTGTTAAACCACAAGCCTGGTCAGAATTTGTTTGAGAAATTAAAATTGATTAGATCAATTAATATGAGTTGCTGCTCAACGACCCGGGAAGGGAAATTTAAGGGGATAATCAAATTTTATTTTTGAAAAGGTCCAGTCTACGTGGTTCTGTCTAAACTGTGTTAACAAAGAAGGTTTTGGGGGGAGACTGTTGTGTTAAAGGTAACTAACATCTCTCATCTTGCGGACTGAATTGCTCTCAGGTATATTTTGAGGAAGAGAAGGTCCAATAAGAGGTTAAATGGTAATGATCATATGGCATTGGATGGTAAAGTTTCTCCAGGGCTCATGAATGAGATGAAATGGTAATAAATGGGAAGTGGGAATTCTTTCTAAAATCATTTTTCCGAAGTGGTTATGGGCGAATTTCAGGAATTCAAACAGGGATGAATTCCTGAACGACCTTTGAGAACTTTAAAGGAACTGAGCTTGAGGGCCACCCACAACATCGGGAGGACACACCAACGCAACTGACTACACTTGGCTCCGAGTAAACCCCAGGAGTGGGAGGTGGGAAGCCAGGTGATGGTACGGAACTATGCGAGAGTGGGAGTCTTTGAACCCCTGTACAAGGGATCGTATAGCATTTTTGACAAAGCCAGTCCCATGGTGTACGCTGTTCGGTTACCTAAGAAAATCAAGTGGTTTCATATTAACCAGATGAAGCTTTTTCAGTAGGCCAAGAAGGCAACAAGCCATAACCATGAGCATGGTGAGACTGATTCATCCTCTCCAGTGGAATGATGAAGAAGGGGTGCCTGACGGGGTACCCCCACCCAATGAGGCGCCCCGCCTGAATTGGCGCCTCCTCAGGTACAGGATGATCCAAATAAAGGTGGACGGGACATGGGAGCTGTAGAAACCTCCTCGTCCCTAGGTCCGGAACCACCTCCCGTCCGCAGACGAGTCCAACAGACCCCCTCCTACCCCTCGACGTAGTAAAAGAAAGAAAAGGACGCCCTGTAGATATCAGTGGTAGAAGCCTGAATGGCCAGTGGTGGGGTGAAGGGCTACAGGACCGGGAGTAATACTCCGTTTTTGTTCACTTCCCCTACAGGCAAGGACCAGGCAAGGGAAGATAGGGAGACTATTTTGGGTGCTGTGCACTATTATACCCTGGCCCAGAAAAACCGTGAACTACGTGAGAAAATACCTAAAGTAGGGGACGATTTGTCCTGGTGGGATATTGGTACGAATATCGAGGTTCATCCCACGTTTTGGTGATTATTCAATTGGTGATTGTGTTATATCTATTGACACTAACCTGCCGTGTTAATAGGCGACGCAAGCAATGAGCGTGGATCAAATTGTTGCGGAAGACGTCAAGGGAAGAAGACAATGCCGACAAAGTGTAAGTGCCTGTGGCCCGAAGATTCGGGTGCACAGCCACTTGAGGGTGGACTTCCTCCCAACCTGCTTCCTGTAAGGACTCTATTCCATTCTCCCAGTTTCTCTGTCTCTGCTGCATCTGTTCAGACGATACCACCTTCCATACTAGTGTTTCTGATATGTCTTCCTTTTTCCTCAACCGAGGACTCCCCTCTACCATGGTTGACATGGCCCTCGACCGTGTCCATTCCATATCCCGCACTTCTGCTCTCACCCCTTCCTCTCCCTCCCGGAACCACGATAGGGTTCCCCTTGTCCTCACCTTTCACCCCACCAACCTCCACATTCAACGGATCATCCTCCACCATTTCCGCCACCTCCAGCATGATCCCACCACCAAACACATCTTCCCCTCCCCTCCCCTTTCAGCATTCCGAAGGGACCACTCCCTCTGCGACACCCTGGTCCACTCCTCAATCACCCCCAACACTCCTTCCCCTCCCCACGGCACCTGCCCGTGCAAGTGCAGGAGATGCAACACCTGCCCTTTTACCTCATCCCTTCCCACTGTCCAGGGCCCCAAACACTCCTTCCAGGTGAAACAGCAATTTACTTGTACTTCTTGCAATTTAGTATACTGTATTCGCTGCTCACGATGCGGTCTCCTCTACATTGGGGACGCAGATTGGGTGACCGCGTTGCAGAACACCTCCATTCAGTCCGTAAGTGTGACCCCGAGCTCCTGGTCGCCTGTCACTTTAATTCTCCGCTCCACTCCCACTCTGATCTCTCTGTCCTCGGCCTATTACACTGTTCCAACGAAGCTCAACGTAAGCTCGAGGAACAGCACCTCATCTTTCGATTAGGCACTTTACAGCCTTCTGGACTCAACATTGAGTTCAACAATTTCAGACTATAACCTCTGCCCCTATTTTTTTAGGCGGCATCTGTTATTGATTCTGCCATCCCCATTTGCAACATTTAATCTCTCCTGCCTTCCACCCTAGCACAGACTGTCCCTTTTGTTCTTTCCTCCCCTCCTCCCTTTCCCTCCCCCTGCCCCTGCTTAAAACCTGTTACATCTCCAGCTTTTTCCAGTTCTGACGAAGGGTCACAGACCTGAAACGTTGACTCTGTTTCTCTCTCCACAGATGCTGCCTGGCCTGCTGAGTGTTCCAGCATTTTCTGTTTTTGTTTTGGATTCCTGCGTCTGCAGTATTTTGCTATTGTCAAGAGTCCTGGATACCTTGTTGCCTTCCAATTGCTAGGGAGTGCTCCTCAGGGCTCCACAAAGAAAGTCTGTGATACTGCTGCCGCGGGCTCCCCCCTTCCCACTGCAAGACCCTGCCGATTGCCCCCCCCCCCCCCCCCCACCACCTCTCCGCCCCATCACTCCCTGTGACTTACCTGAGTGCCGGCTGGTGGAAGTTGAAAGTTACCCCCGAATGTTACACATATTGGGGGCAATTTTCAGCAGGCGCCCACCCGTTTAATGCTGAGCCTTTGGGGGTTATGACCCTAACATTGGGTCACGGTATTGCCTGACTGTTCCAACCCTGAAATTACACCCGATGCCATTTTGGATTGGGTCTCTTAGGTGTCCAGCGCGCAGGTCTGCAATTGGTGGGCACCCATTTAATGTATAGGAGTGAGAGTCCACGGACCTGTGCAGGTAGAAGAGAAGGGGAGCTCGCAGGAGGCCTGACCCTACTAGAGTGTGCAGGCCAACAACCTCATAGCTGCAGTTCATGTGTAAGGACGCTCCACTGAACCAGGGAGCCTGTCAGAGCCGTGCCACCTGTGTAAGATTCTCAAAATTCACAGATCCCCCAAAACTTGGAGAAAAACCCTAAAGAAAAGGACTTTGAACTCTTTTCTAACCACTTCAGGGTGATAAAATGTATTGGGCCTAACAGAGGGAGATTCAAGGTCAAAAACCAAGATTTGGTATTTTAAAAGGGCATGTTTGGGCTTGTAAAGGAAAAGGCTGCAACAAGAGTTGGGATCAACCTCTGTAATAGACGGTTTGAGTATTGGAGTTAATCAAATTGTCTGGGGAACTGTTTAACGTCACTCAGCCCCTATCAGATAATTTACATTCTAACAATAGACCCACGGAAGAGCAGTCCCCACCCAAATTACAGGACACATCCAAAACATGCATAAAACAAATCACATAGCCCCAGTCCATAGAAATCTCAGGCCTGGTAGGAAACTCAAAACCTGAGCACAATGACTACAATCAAGCAAAAGCTCAAACCATCCCGAAACCATTTCACACATTCATAAACAAGTTACTATTAACGAGCCCGCCAAAATCTTACAATAAACCGGGACTGATTTAGCGCGCAGATTAGGAGGCCCCAATTAGTATAATTGGAGGCCTGCTTTTCTCAAGAACAAGCAGTTGAAGGAGTTCAGCAGTTACCAGGTGACAACCAGTTCTCTACAAGACAAGAAGAGACCAGAACAACAGTTCCAGTGACCATCAGACACCTCACGGCAACAAGGGCCTTACGAAACAACCACCCGAATATTACCACCAACCAACCGGGTAATATTGGGCCAAAGAAAACCAACTCGGGAGAAAACCGAAGATTCGCAAGTTTTCCACTCTGCAATCTATTCCTGACTTACCCCGGGTAAGGTTTTTACTTAAAAAGACTCTAAACCCTATCTCTAACAGAGGAAAAGTGGGTACTCACCCGATAAATCCAATACGCACCCTACCGCATCAGCGGACTCGCGAAGACTGACCAGATACGCAGTTGAAGTCCTCTACCGCGTCCGGGGTACGGCAGGCACCAACCAACACATCCAGCGAACCCCGAAACCGCGAACCAGCTCAACTGTCAAGGATTCGTTTGGTGAGCATTATCCCTGGTCCTCTAGAGCCCAACTTAGCTAGTAAAGTGGGATTGGGAGGGGTGGGGTATTTTTCTATTGTAATTTCCCTCATATGTATCGAAGTGTTCCCCATTTTATTAGAGTGTTAAGATTATTGTGTTATATTTTCTCTCTTGAATAAAGATCAAAGTTTCTTGCACCAAAACCAGTTGTCTGCTGCACTTTTTGTCACAACCCCCAAATAAGTCCAAGGTCTAGAACCAAGGGAGTGGGAGCGATTCGAACCGCTCATAAGTCAGAGGTGAAGCTGACACACACCACCACCCCCTACACCTGATACAGCACCAACTGCATCCCAGTACCAGGCCACCCTCATCCTAGCCTGTAACCCTGGGAGTGACTGTGGCCCTGACACGTTATGCCTCTGGGTCATTCCAGGCTGCAGCAGGTGACATTAGCAACATTAGTCAATCTGCTCTGCGTGCATGCATCAAACAGGTGGCTGATGCACCTTACGCCAGAGCCAACGACTTCAACTCCTTCCCCATGGAGGTTATGAAGCAGAGGACAGGGAGAGCAAGGCCCACCTATCCCGTCAACTGCAAAAGCAGGTCAACCTGGAGCATATCAGTTAACTCATCGCTATCCTCTTGCACCAGCTGTCTTTCCCAGGCCTTCCATTATCCTTAGGACTGCGTTCAACCTGAACAGCAGTGATGGTATTTCTGTCAAATCACAATTCCTCGTTAACAAATACTCACTAAACAAACTCAACGCAGCAAGAATTCCGCACCAGGCTGTAATTGACAGTGAGCATCCTGGGACCTGCCTGAGTCGCTGTCTGTGGTCACAAACAAGTTGCACGTTGAACGAATGGAAGCCCTTCCTGTTCAGAAGCTGAGCTGCTTCCTGATGGGGAGTCCGCAGGGCTAGGAGCGTGCAGTCTATGGTGCCCTGCTCCTGTGGCAATCCAGCGCTGCCGGCAAATCCCAGTGCTCTTTCTTCCTGTTTGCCAACCTCCATGGGGAAAATGATGAATTGTTGGCGCCTCACAAACAGCGCATCGTCTGCCTGTTATAGAAACCGCCCGACTTTCATTTCAATTGATTTCAAGTTTCTGGTCTGGGTGGCAAGTTGAAAATCTACCTCACTGACCTTAACGGTAAGTGCATTAAGCTGTTTAAAGGCTCCTCTGGAGTTTTTCATTATCCCTATCTGGCACTTAGGCTTTCATGAGCCTATCTGCAGATTTTTACCCTGAATTCCCTTTAGTGGCATCAGATGTGTGTCAGCTGTGGCTCAGTGGGCAGCACCCTCACCTCTGAGTCAGAAAGTTGTGGGTTCGAGTCCCACTCCAGAGACTTGACCACATAATCCAGGCGGACACTCCAGTGCAGTGCTGAGGGAGTGCTGCCCTGCCGGAGGGGCCGTCTTTCGGATGAGACGTGTAACCGAGACTCGTCAGCCCTCTCAGGTTGACGTAAAAGATCCGGCGGCACTATTCAAAGAAGAGCAGGGGTTGTTCTCCTGATGTACAGGCGGATATTTATCCCTCAACCAACATCAGGAAAATAGATGATCTGGTCATTATCACGTTGCTGTTTGTGGGATCTTGCTGTGCGCAAATTGGCTGCCGCGTTTTCTACATTACAACAGGGACTACACTTCAAAAAGCACTTCATTGGCTGTAAAGTACTTTGTGAGGTTATGAAAGGTAAATAGGAGAACGAAAGACTCTTTAGTTCAAATATTGGACGCTGCAATATAGCGGGTTGATGCACTGGGCAACATTGACAGGAGTCCCGTGTATTTCTTCGGGATGATTCAGCACATTTGTTGTTTGGCTGCTCAGTTATGCGTTAGTTACTAAGCATCGGAGCTGGGAGGAAGTGCTGAGTAAAGCTGCATGCTGCTGTGAACACAAGAGATGAAAATGAACTCTGATTAAACACGCACTCAGTGAGCTGAGAGCAGATTAAACCCTGAGGAGGTTAATCACACTTCTTTGTAATTGTTTGATGTTTTTTTCCCCTCATTAAGGTTTTCAAGCGATGTAATTGTATCTATACAAGAGGAGGTAAAGTCTGATCAGCAGCCAATTAAAACAGCACCGACATCCTGTTAAACCTTGAGCCCCTACACTTACTGAATCAATTAGAAAAGAAATGCAGCAGTACATTAGAACATCAGAACAGGAGGAGGCCATTCAGCCCCTCGAGCCCGTTCCGCCATTCAATCAGATCACGGCTGATCTGTATCCTAACTCCATCTACCCGCCTTGGTTCCGTAACCCTTATTACCCTTACCCAACAAAAATCTATCAGTCTCCGCTTTTAAATTTTCAATTCACACCCCAGCCCCAATAGCTTTTTGGGGGCGAGATTTCCAGATTTCCACTGCCCTTTGTGTGAAGAAGTGCTTCCTGACATCACCCCTGAACGGCCTGGCTCTAATTTTAAGGTTATGCCCCCTTGTTCTGGACTCCCCCCACCAGAGGAAATAGTTTCTCTCTATCTACCCTATCAACTCCTTTAATCATCTGAAACACCTCGATTAGATCACCCCTTAATCTTCTATACTCGAGGGAATACAAGCCCAGTCTGTGCAACCTGTCCTCGTAATTTAACCCTTTTAGCCCCGGGATCATTCTGGTGAATCTGCATTGCTCCCCCTCCAAGGCCAATATATCCTTCCTGAGGTGCAGGGCCCAGAACTGAACACAGTTACTCCAGATGGAGTCTGACCAGAGTTTATATAACAGTAACATAACTCCAGCCCCCGAGATAAAGGCCAACGGTCCATTAGCCTTTTTGATTATTTTTTACCCTGTCCCCTGGCGTTTAGTGATTTCTGTACCTGGACCCCGAAATCTCTCGGCTCCTCCACAATTGGTTGCTTCTCGCCATTTAGAAAATACTCCGCTCTATCCTTCTTCGGTCCAAAGTGGGTGACCTCACACTTCCCCACACTGAACTCCATCTGCCACCGTTTGGCCCACTCACTGAATCTGTCAATGCAACTTTCTGCTCCTGTGCCACTTAACTTAGTTAGATTTACTTTTAGGACTCCAAAGTGCCAAAGAAAAGGCAAGCAGGTCACCTACTTTTCACATTTACTGGCAAAGGTCCCGGATTTACATACTTTGCTTCATTGAGTTGTGACTCAAAGCATCTCATTTCCTAGTTCAGTGATAAGCTATGTGTCACTGGGCAGTAATCTTTCACTCGCTACACCTTTTCGAAGACTGGAACATCCGTGAGGACACCGAGAGAGAAAAACACGCCATGAGCCAGTGAGAAACTTTCCCTTCCTCCCTGACAAGGAAAGGCAATTGTAACAATAGTGACACGGGGAGTGACTGCAGCAGGATGCTGCTCAGTGTGCCTCATTATATTCTGCAAGGCTACTTTACCTTTAGTTTACAGCACCTAAACCGTCCACTCTCCTGGACAGCTGTTTGGGCTGGGAAATTGCAATCCACCCGACAGTGACTCCACAGTAAATTCAGCTTGAGGCTCTGCCTGAATTAAGAACAGGTCTGTTGAGAACACACTGCCTGAAGGTCCTTTGCAAATCGTGTTAGTTTCTTTACTGATACGCAAGCGCTGCCAGAGGACTGGACGATTGCAAATGTTCCGCCCCCCCGTTCGAAAAAGGGGAGCGGGATAAACTCGGCAACTGCAGGCCAGTCAGCTTAACGTTGGTGGTGGGGGAAATTTTAGAGATGTTAATCCGGAACAAAATTAATAGTCACTTGAAAAAAAACATGGGTTAATAAATGACAGCCTGCACGGATTTGTTAAAGGCAAATCATGTTGGACTAACTTGATTGAGCTTTTTGATGAAGTAATGGAGAGGGTTGATGAGGGCAGTGCGGTTGATGTACTGTATATGGACTTTCAAAAGGCGTTTGATAAAGTACCACATAATAGGCTTGTTAGCAAAATTGAAGCCCATGGGATTAAAGGGGCAGTGGCAGCATGGATACAAAATTGGCTCAATGATTCTTTTGGTCCTGAAACTCGCCTCTGATGATGTCATCTATGCAACTGCATTTAAGGCCTGCAAGCAGCCTTGGTTCTTTTTGTGCCTTAGAACTTTTGGATTATACTTCTGAGGGAATCGTTGTCCAACCATGGCAAGCACCAGACCAAAGTGTGCACCCTGTTTTGATGAGGAGTCCCTCCAAGCTCTGGTGGAGGGAGCAAGATCTAATAAGGAAGTGCTGTTTCCTTCTTCAGGGAGGAAAAAACCTCCCCAACAGACCAAAGCTGTGTGGCTGCAAGTGGCACAGGAGGTGAATGCCATCTCAATGTGTAGCAGAACCTGGCTGCAGTGCAGAAAGAGGTTTCATGACCTTCTCCGCACAGGAAAAGTGAGTATTCCATCACCATGACCCTCAATCTGATCCCCATCGCCTCTCATCACCAGCACTCTGCTTTGTCCACCTTCTCCTCCACATCCCACTTGACCCTTACATCCCTGCCCCTTACCCATTCCCTCTCTCTGTATGTTCACATTCACGTAACTATTCGACTATGCAGCCCTCACACTCCCTATCACTGTGATGCTATGACAACAACTTACAACACACAGGGAGGGCCCTTGGTCTTGGGCCCTCACTCCATCTTTGTGTCCTTCTAGGCATCTATGCTATGGATTCTCTACAATCACTCCTTCATTCTCACTGAAACTCCACTTGTGTCCCTCATTGCAAGAAAAGAGAGCCCACAATAAGAGGGAGAGGGCAAGGACAAGAGGAGGGCCACCCTCAATAGCCCAGCTCATCACTGCAGAGGAGGCGGCCCTGGAGCTCGTGGGAGTCGAGGAGGATGCGCAAGTGGGGGATGGACAGACGGGCGCATCACAGCAAGCTGGTGACAGAATAGTTTTGCATCTCTCTCATTGACATGAGTGACTGATCTTGATTCTAATGCTCTAACAGATTGACTTATGATCATCTGCACACTTCAATGGGCATGCAACATTTATCTCACATGCCTAACTCTTTCCTTTACTCCCCCACAGGACCATCGACAGCCCCCCTCCCCACTGTCCAGGAGCAACAGCCTGAACCACCAGACTCCTCAGAGGAAGCTGCAACCTCTGAGGACGCAGCATCAGCAGAATTCAGCGCACCCAGCACCAGCGCAGACACTCACACCTCGGTAGGACCATCGCAAGATAGAGTAGTGTTGTCACCTGGTGTATCACAGCTCACAAGTGAGCATCAGCAGATGGTGGAGACAGGGACAGCCGTGGAGAGTCCTCGTCGGAGGGCGCAGGACTCTCCCAGCTCGGCTCAGCTACATGTCGACCCTGTGCCTCCGGGTCCATCCAGAAGGAGAGCGGTGCTGGAACTCCAGGAAGAGGTGCAGGAGTCTCTGGCAGGTTTTGTCTCCAGGGTCGCTGCGAGTGTGGAGCGAATGGAGGAGACCATCTTTAACATCAGCAGAGCCTTTGTGGAGGCATTGGCACATGAACGCATCACCACGGAAAGGATGGCAACCTCCATGGAAAGGATGGCTACCTCCGTGGTAAGGCTGGCTACCGTAGAGGAGAGGATGGTTACGGTAGAGGAGTGGATGGCTATGGCCATGGAGGAGCTTAGTTGTCAGGGTCTTGAAAACATGGTCATTGTTCAGAATAAACTGACATCTCTTGAGGAGCGATGGTCAGCTATTGAGCAGAGAAACCAGACCTTCATGGAAGTCCTCTGGAGTAGGACTTCCAGTGCAGAAACAGGTCCACATGGCCCCCCTGAAGTAGAGCAAGGTGCTGTCAAGCCACTTGCTAGCTTGAAGTGGAGCTGACCCATGAGAGGGATGTTGGTGGCAGAGAACAAGGAAGTGAGGGCTCCTCTCCAAGTGCTCACATGACCATGCCACTGCAGAGCCCTCGGTCAGAGCCCCACCAGAGTCCTCACCCAACTGAGATGGGCGTCTCAGCCCCTGCACAGCCGCAGAAGCAGCAGACTGTTGGCGAGCCCTCACAGGCTCGCAACCCCAGAGGACGCCTGCCAAAGGTGTCGAGGCAGGAGCAGCAAGAAAGTGAGCAAGGGGCCTCCACATCTGCTGAAGCCACAGGGGAAGCACCACGTAGGTGCACACATAAGAGGAAGATAAAGCACAAGTAGTCACAAGGTTAGTCACTTGGGTGTTCTGTTGTATTTATTTTTGAAAAGCCATCCGTGCATTTATGTGATAAAATAACTTGATGGCAAACTGTTGAAGTTATGGCCTGTGTCATTTCGCAAATGGGACTTCCTCTTTGAGGGCTCAGGGTGACTTGGAATTGTCAGTATGGTGGTCAGAGTGATAGGAAGCCGCAGGTTCTTGACCATTGTCAATGGTGTGGTAAGAAGGTGCAAGGCAAATGTATTTGATTGGCCAGGCTAAGCAAATCTGTCCAAGATGAGTGCATCCCTTGCATCCCGGGCAGCAATGTGCTCACGTCCTGCTGCCGCTGGTTGAGGCGCCTCCGCAAGTTGGTCGTTGTCCTCCTCCTCTTCCTCCTCCTCCTCCTCATCTGAGGAAGCTATGCGCTGAGCCACTTGTACCTCAGGCAGCTGCAAGCCACGATGCTGTGCCATGTTGTGAAGTGCACAGCAGACCACGACCATTCTGGAGACCCTGGCTGCTGAGTACTGCCGGGCTCCACCTGATCTATCAAGGCATCTGAATTGCATCTTCAGCAAGCCGATGGTTTGTTCGATGATGGATCTGGTGGAAATGTGACTGGAGTTGTAGCGCTCCTCAGCTTCGTTGGATGGCCTCCTCAACGGCGTCATTAGCCACATCTTCAGGGGATAGCCTTTGTCTCCAAGTAGCTATCTGCTAAGTTGGTCCGGAGGACTGAAGAGCGGAGGAACACTAGACTACCGCAGGATGAAGGAGTCATGGCAACTGCCAGGGTACTTGGCGCAAACATGCAAAATGTCCTTATTGTGGTTACACACCAGCTGCACGTTGCGGGAGTGGAAGCCCTTGCGGTTGACAAAAATACCTGGATTGTGATGGGGTGCCGTAAGGGCCACATGTGTGCAGTTTACGATGCCCTGCACCCTTGGAAAGCTTGCCAGATTAGCAAATCCAACCACACGCACGGTTACACTTGCTTGATCCTTGGAGAAGTTGATATAATTGTATGCGTTGGCAAAGAGGGCATCGGTTACCTGCGTGATGCAAGTGTGTGCGGCCGCCTGAGGGATGCCGCTGATGTCTGCTGTTGATCCCTGGAATGATCCTGAAGCAAAAATTTGAGTACGGTGGTGGCTTTGACGGCCACTGGTGAGGGGTGTCCACCTGCTCCTCTGGGCTCCAGGTCTTGCTGCAGCATGGCGCAGATGTCACCCACTACCTCTCGCGAAAGGCTCAGCCTCCTTTGGCACTGCTGCTCAGTCATGTTGAGGTAGCTCATCCTCTGTCTGTAGACCCTGTTTTAGGGGTATCTCCTGTGGCGACATCCTTCCCTGCGCTGGCGCCTTCTGGCCTGTGCAGCTTCAGGTGGGTGAGCAGCAGCTTGGCGCTCCTGTTGTTGGTCCTGTTGTTGTTGCTGCTGTTGTTCAGGGTTCTGCTGCTGCCACGGCTGGTCTTCGTCCGAATCTGATGTCCAGGAGGAAAGGAAATAAATGGTTCCCATTCTTCTGGTATATACCTCAGTTGAGGAAGCGCTCAGTCAAGGTGGGGAGAGGGGTTTCCCAGGAGGTCACACTGGAGATGGATCTCAGCTTCAAAACTTCCTGCTAAAAGTTCTTCCAGACCTGTGAAAACAAAGTTCTGCTACCTGCAAATGATCATTGTTGAAAACTCCTTTTTAATGGTGGAGCTGCAGCTGTTAGTAAGCAGTCCACTTGTGAGCCCGCCAGGATTAACTGGCGTGTTCCAGAGGAGACGTGCAGCACGGGGGAGATGTGTTAAAGTTAGAAAGGCCTCTCAAAATGGCATTATAGAGGCAATTAAGTGCTTGTCAAGGGCCTTAAGGGGCCTCTTGGAGGTGGGATCGAAACGGGGTCTGAAAGCCCACTTTTGGGAAAATTGATCAGAGGCGGGCTGGAGGCGGGATCAGAGCCGCCCGCCATTTTTTGCAATTTTAACACCTCACACGCTTCCACACCCGCCTCCTCGGGCCTGGCAAAATCCAGCCCATAGAGTAGAAAAGCAAGGAAGTTATGCTAAACCTTTTAAATCACTGGTTAGGCCTCCGCTGGAGTATTGCGTCCAATTCTGGGCACCGCACTTTTGGAAGGATGTCAAGGCCTTGGTGTGGGTTCAGATGAGATTTACTAGAATAGTACCAGGGATGAGAGACTTCAGTTACGATAGCAAAATACTGTGGATGCTGGAAATCCGAAATAACAACAGAAAACGCTGGAAAAACTCAGCAGGCCAGGCAGCCTCCGTGGAGAGAGAAACAGAGTTAACGTTTCAGGTCGAAGACCTTTCGTCAGAACTGGAAAAAAGCAGGAAATGAAATAGATTTAAAGCAAGTATAAAGCTGGGAAAAGGGGGAGGGGATGAAAGAACAAAAGGGAAGGTCAGTGGTGGGATAGAAGGCAGGAGAGATTAAGAGACATTGAGAGACATTAAGAGATATTCAAGGCAAGAGGAGGTGGTAATGTGACAGGTTGAGGCTAGATGAAGTGTGAAATGCGCTGGCGGAATGAAGGACAGCTGCCAGCTTCAGGGAGGGAAGAAAAAAAGGGGCCAAACAAAAGGGTGGATGAAAAAATAAAATATATATATAAATGTGATAGGGCCCGTGGTCATGATCTGAAATTGTTGAACTCTATGTTGAGTCCAGAGGGCTGGAGCTTGCCTGAACGAAAGATGAGGTGCTGTTCCTCGAGCTTAGGCTGAGCTTCCGTGGAACAATGCAAGAGGCCGAGGACGGTCAGGTCAGAGTGGGAGTGGAGCGGAGAATTAAAGTGACAGGCCACCAGGAGCTCGGGGTCCCCCTTACGGACTGAACGGAGGTGTTCCGCAAAGCGGTCACTCAATCTGCGTTTGGTCTCCCCAATGTAGAGGAGACCACATCGTGAGCAGCGAATACAGTATACTAAATTGCAGGAAGTACAAGTAAATCGCTGTTTCACCTGGAAGGGGTGTTTGGGGCCCTGGACAGTGGGAAGGGGGGAGGTATAAGGGCATGTGTAGCCTTCAGTTACGTTGAGCGACTAGAGAAGCTGGGGTTGGTCTCTTTAGAGCAGAGAAGGTTAAGGGAGATTTAATAGAGGCGTTTAAAATCATGAAAGGTTTTTACAGAGTAAATAAGGAGAGATTGTTGCCACTGGCAGGAGGGTCGGTAACCAGAGGACATAAATTTAAGTTAATTGACAAAAGAGCCAGAGGTAAAGCTAGCTGGTTCTACAACTCATTAAGAGAATCCTGTTACCTGGAAAATCTCGCTGACACCTCAAGGTTCAAGTATCTGGTGATCAACACCCTTTATCGCAAGATTATGGAAAGCAAATCATCCACAACTTTTCAAGTGTTGAGGGACTACACTGGACATTGGACTCTCCACCATCATTGGCTGTTCGCTAGAGCCAGCATCGCAATGAATATTTAAAAGGCAGATTGTCGAGGCAGAGTTGACGGCGCTCTGTTCTGCACCAGGTCTCCGCTGTGCCCGACTGGAGAATGTTTGATGCTGTCTCTGGATGCTCAAATATAAAAAGTGTTGCTTTCCTCCGTACTGATATCCCCGTTACCTTAATAAACACAACATTCAACTGCTGGCTCCTCCTGTTGCCACTTATCTCTTTTTGAAGATTCAGGCGGGGCGATAAGCAAATTTCTTTGAAGATTGTCGAAACCAAAAATTAACCTTCAGCATTCCAAGTAAACCTGTGAAGGGGACATGGTTGGCTTTAAAAACGTGAACAAAGATGGCTCCAAAATCACAAGATTGTGTATCTGATAAGAAAGAAAGGACTTGCATTTCTATAGCGCCTTTCATAGCTTCAGGATGTCCCAAAGAGCTTTCAAAACTTTGAAGTGGTTTTGGAGTGTAGTCACTGTTGTAATGTCGGAAACATGGCACCCGATTTAGCACAGCAAGCTCCCACAAACAGCAATGTGATAATAACCAGATAATCTGTTTTAGCGATATTGGTTGAGGGATAAATATTGGCCAGGACACCGGAGAGAACTCCCCTGCTCTTCAAATAGTGCCATGGGATCTTTTACATCCACCTGAGAGGGCAGACAAGGCCATAGAGGCGACAGTGCTACCCACTGAGCAAAGCTGACAACTAAGCCTGTGCCTCTTCATGTAGCAACCAAATACTTCCTGTAAGTTCAACATCACTGCATTCTCTTGCACACCTTCAGAACTGCATTGTAAACTTGAGCTCATCCAAAACTCGCACCAAGTCCCGGTCACCCTTCTTCTTCTCTTCTCAGGCAGTCCCTCGGAACCGAGGATGACTTGCTTCCACATTAAAAATGAGTCCTCAGGTGACTGATGAGTCCAATGCGGGACCTACAGTCTCTGTCACAGGTGGGGCAGACGGTGGTTGAAGGGACGGGTGGTTGGGGTGCTTGGGTTGATGTGCGCTCCTTCCGCTGTTTGTGCTTGTCTTCCGTTTGCTCCCGGTGAAGAGACTCGAGGTGTTCGCCGCCTTCCTCCACTTTGTGCAGTCTTGGGCCAGGGATTCCCAGGTGTCGGTGGGGATGTTGCACTTTTTCAAAGAGGCTTTGAGGGTGTCCTTGAAGCGTTTCCTCTGCCCACCTGGGGCTCTCTTGCCATGTCAGAACTCCGAGTAGAGCGCTTGTTTTGGGAGTCTCGTATCGGGCATGCGGACAATATGGTCCGTCCATCGGAGCTGATCGAGCGTGGTCAAAGCTTCGATGCTGGAGATGTTGGCCTGAGTGAGAACACTGACGTTGGTGCACCTATCCTGCCAATGGATTTGCAGGATCTTGTGGAGGCAGCGTTGGTGGTACCTCTCCAGTGCTTTGAGGTGCCTGCTGTACATGGTCCATGTCTCTGAAGCATACAGGAGGGTGGGTATCACTACTGCTCTGTAGACCATGAGCTTGGTGCTGGGTTTGAGGTCCTGGTCTTCAAACACTCTCTTCCTCAGGCGACCAAAGGCTGCACTGGCACACTGAAGGCGGTGTTGGACTTCATCATCGACGTCTGCCCTTGTTGACAGTAGGCGCCCGAGGTATGGAAAGTGGTCCACGTTGTCCAAGGCCTCATCATGGATTTTGCTAATCGGGGAGCAGTACTGTGTGGCGGGGGCAGGTTGGTAATAGTACCAGGGATGAGGCCACCCATCACCCCTGTGCTCGCTGACCTACATTGGCTTCTGGTTAAGCAACGCCTCGATTTTAAAATTCTCATCCCTGTTTTCAAATCCCTTCATGGCCTCCCCCCCCTCCTTATCTCTGTAATCTCTTTCAGCCCTACAATCCCCCCCCCCCCCGCCCCCCCGCTGATATCTGCGCTCCCTAATTCATCCCTGATTTCAATCGCTCCACCATTGGTGGCCATGCCTTCAGCTGCCAAGGTCCTAAGCTCTGGAATTCTCTCCCTAAGCCTCTCCGCCTCTCCACCTCTCTCTCCTCCTTTAAGATGCACCTTAAAACCTACCTCTTTGACCAAGCTTCTGGTCATCTGCCCTAATACCTGCTTATGTGGCTCGGTATCAAATTTTTGATCAAACCTTGGGATGTTTTACTTGATAATGGTGCTATATAACTATAAGTTGCAGTTTTTGTAAATTACTATACATTTTAGAAAACGACAAGGTCTAATCTTGATTGAACCTGTAAGCTTCGATGTCCTATTCTCAGGCTTGTAGTTCGTTTTGACCCACGAATTACAAGGGAAATAATTAATGAATCACCCAAAAGCTCTTAAATTAAATAAGGTCATTTATTAAAAGAAAGGAAGAAGAGAGAAAAGAAAACAAAAACGCTTATAGATTTAAATGGCAATAAAATGCCCTTCGTAGTCTACTCTTAGCAATAAAGATGCTTCAGCAATACAATGCCCAAATATGTTCTAAGTAAATGTTCATGCAATCACCCCGAAGTGGCCAGCTCCTGTTGATTGCAGCTCTCTCCTTCCGACGATCGGTCGGGTTCGTTTCTTGTTGATTGCAGCTCTCCTTCCGACCCCTCGACTGCAGTAACAAAGTTACTTTAACAGCTTCTTTTATATCTTTTCCTTTCAATGGTGGACAGGATGTTACATCGCCAAGGCCTCATTGACCTATCGATGATAGCCTTAGATCATGATAACCAATAATATATCGCGGTTTTTGTTTAAAACTTGAAGTTAAAGCCTGCATGATCTTGAACCTCCTTTTCTGTAAATTTCCATTATGTGAAGACCACAGTAACAGTTGATTGGCTGGATAGCTCACACAAATCTCAACCGTCTAGCTGGCAAACTTTCTGATCAGGATTGTTTATTGAAGAGGCCCATTGAGTTCGGTGTTATCTCGTCAAGGCCGAATCCCTCATTGTTTACACAGATGTCTCCTTTAGCTACACAATGTCTTTGTTCCTTCTTGATTGAGAAGTCGCACAACACCAGGTTATAGTCCAACAGTTTTATTTGAAATCACAAGCATTCGGAGCGCTGCTCCTTCGTCGGGTGAAGTAAAGGAATACCTTTCACCCGACGAAGGAGCAGCGCTCCGAAAGCTTGTGATTTCAAATAAAACTGTTGGACTATAACCTGGTGTTGTGCGACTTCTCACTTTTGTCCACCCCAGTCCAACACCGGCATCTCCGCATCATTCCTTCTTGATAGCACCGTCTGGTTTCACTGTTTTGCCACTGATCAGGTTTTAATTTTAAAACAAGCTTTTCCCCCCATCAGCACTGTTCCCAGCTTCCCAAAGCATGCTGGTTGATATCGATCACTGACTCTCACTTATATTGATCTCTGACTCACACTTACACCGACCACTGACTCACACTTATATTAACATTAACGCTGGAGCACTCAAAGACCCCGCTAAGAAAGCCCTATTCAGCCTGCGCCTCACAAACAACCTGACGACTCCCAGTGATTCAGAGACACAGAGTGCCCACAGCGCCTGGTCTGCACTCAATGCCTCCATAATCAGCACCTGTGAAGAGACGCTCGGTCACTCGACCAGGAAACACCAAGACTGGTTCGACGAGAACGACCAGGAGATCCAGGAGCTAATAAGCCGCAAGCACAAGGCATTCCTGATCTGGAAACAGCAACAGAACTCGAGAGCAAGAAAGCAGCTCTACAGACGCCTGAAGGCCGAGGACCAACAAAAAACTCGTGACCTAAAAAACAGGTGGTGGGTGGAGAAAGCGCAGGAGATCCAGCAGCTAGCCGACAATCACGATGTGCGTGGATTCTTTAGCGCAGTCAAGACCGCCTACGGCCCAAGCACCCAAGGTCCTACCCCACTGCGGGCCAAGAACGGAGAGGTGCTCATCAAGGACAGAGAGGCAGTCAGTGCCCGCTGGAAGGAGCACTTCGAAGATCTCCTTAACCGCGACTCTGTCTTCGATGCGAGTGTCCTCAACTCCATCCCGCAGCATGCTACCCGCCACCATCTCAGCACAACACCAGCCCGGCATGAGGTTGAAAAGGCCATCCAACAACTGTAGAACAACAAGGCCTCAGGAGCAAATGGAATCCCCGCCAAGGCACTAAAGCATGGCGGAGAAGCACTACTGGCGCGAATTCATGAACTAATTTCTCTTATCTGGAAGGAGGAGAGCATGCAAGGGGATTTCAGAGATGTCGTAATTGCGACCATCTTCAAGAAAGGTGACAAGTCCGATTGCGGTAATTACAGAGGAATTTCCCTGCTGTCTGCCACAGGGAAAGTCATCGCAAGAATCCTCCTCAATCGCCTTCTCCCAGTGGCCGAAGAGCTCCTCCCAGAGTCGCAATGCGGATTCCGCCCACTAAGGGACACAATGGCCATGATCTTCACCGCACGTCAATTACTAGAGAAATGCAGGGAACAGCACCAACCGCTGTACATGGCCTTCTTTGATCTCACAAAGGCCTTCGACACTGTCAACCGTGAGAGATTATGGAGTGTCCTCCTCAAATTCGGCTGCCCTCAAAAGTTTGTCACCATCCTCCGCCTGCTTCACGACAACATGCAAGCCATGATCCTGACCAACGGTTCCACCACAGACCCAATTCACGTACGAACCGGGGTCAAGCAAGGCTGTGTCATCGCACCAACGCTCTTCTCGATCTTCCTTGCTGCAATGTTCCATCTCACCCTCAGTAAGCTCCCCACTGGAGTGGAGCTAATTTACAGAACAAACGGGAAATTGTTCAACCTCCATCGCCTCCAGTCCAGATCCAAGGTCGTCCCATCCTCTTGCGTCTGCGCTCACTCGGAGGTCGAACTCCAAACTATCATCAACACCTTCACCAAAGCGTACGAGAGCATGGGCCTTACACTAAGTTCCTCTACCAACCTGCCCCCGCCACACAGTACTGACCCCCGATTATCAAAATCCACAACAAGGCCTTGGACAACGTGGACCACTTTCCATATATCAGGAGCCTACTGTCAACAAGGGCAGACGTCGACGACGAAGTCCAACACCGCCTTCAGTGTGCCAGTGCAGCCTTCGGTCACCTGAGGAAGAGAGTGTTTGAAGACCAGGACCTCAAACCTGGCAACTAAGCTCATGGTCTACAGAGCAGCAGTGATACCCGCCCTGCTGTATGCCTCAGAGACATGGACCATGTACAGCAGGCACCTCAAAGCACTGGCGAGGTACCACCAACACTGCCTCCGCAAGATCCTGCAAATCCATTGGCAGGATAGGCGCACCAACGTCAGTGTTCTTGCTCAGGCCAACATCCCCAGCATCAAAGCTTTGACCACGCTCGATCAGCTCCGATGGACGGGTCACATTGTCCGCCTGCCCGATACAAGATTCCCAAAACAAGCGCTCTACTCGGAGCTCCGGCACGGCAAGAGAGCCCCAGGTGGGCAGATAAAACGCTTCAAGGACACCTTCAAAGCCTCCTTGAAAAAGTGTAACATCTCCACCGACACCTGGGAATCCCTGGCCTAAGACTGCACAAAGTGGAGGAGAAGCATACGGGAAGGCGCCGAACACCTCGAGTCTCTTCGCTGGGAGCAAGTGGAAGCCAAGCGCAGGCAGCGCAAGGAGCGAACGTCAACCCAACCACCCCGCCCCTTCAACCACCGTCTGCCCCACAAGTGACAGAGACTGCAGGTCCCGCATTGGACTCATCAGTCACCTGAGAAACATTTTTAATCTGGAAGCAAGTCATCCTAAATTCCGAGGGACAGCCTTAGAAGAAGGATATTGATCTCTGACTCACACTTAAACTGACCATTGACTCACACTTATATCGATCTCTGACTCACACTTACATTGATCTCTGACTCACTCTTACATCGACCACTGACTCACACTTATATCGATCTCTGACTCACACTTACATCGATCTCTGACTCACACTTACACCGACCACTGACTCACACTTATATCGATCTCTGACTCACACTTACACTGACCACTGACTCACACTTATATCGATCACTGACTCACAATTATATCGATCACTGACTCACACTTACACCGACCACTGACTCACACTTATATCGATCTCTGACTCACACTTACACCGACCACTGACTCACACTTATATCATCACTGACTCACACTTACACTGACCACTGACTCACACTTACATCGACCACTGACTCACACTTATATCGATCACTGACTCACACTTACACCGACCACTGACTCACACGTACATCGATCTCTGACTCACACTTACATCGACCACTGACTCGCACTTACATCGATATCTGACTCACACTTACACCGACCACTGACTCACACTTATATCAACCACTGACTCACACTTATATTGATCACTGACTCACACTTCCACCGACCACTGACTCACACTTATATCAATCACTGACTCACACTTTTATCGATCACTGACTCACACTTACATCGATCTCTAACTCACACTTATATAAATCACTGACTCACACTTACATCGACCACTGACTCACACGTACATCGATCTCTAACTCACACTTACACCGATCTCTGACTCACACTTATATCGCTCTCTGACTCACACTTACATCGATCTCTGACTCACACTTATATCGACCACTGACTCGCACTTACATCGATATCTGACTCACACTTACACCGACCACTGACTCACACTTATATCAACCACTGACTCACACTTATATTGATCACTGACTCACACTTCCACCGACCACTGACTCACACTTATATCAATCACTGACTCACACTTTTATCGATCACTGACTCACACTTACATCGATCTCTAACTCACACTTATATAAATCACTGACTCACACTTACATCGACCACTGACTCACACGTACATCGATCTCTAACTCACACTTACACCGATCTCTGACTCACACTTATATCGCTCTCTGACTCACACTTACATCGATCTCTGACTCACACTTATATCGATCTCTGACTCACACTTATATCGACCACTAACTCACACATACATCAACCACTGACTCACACTTATATTGATCACTGACTCACACTTAGATCAACCACTGACTCACACTTACAGTGATCTCTGACTCACACTTATATCGATCTCTAACTCACACTTACATTGATCTCTGACTCACACTTACACCAATCACTGACTCACACTTACATCGACCACTGACTCACACTTATATTGATCTCTGACTCACTTACATCAATCTCCTACTCACACTTACATCGACCAATGACTCACGCTTATATCGATATCTGACTCACACTTATATCGATCTCTGACTCACACTTACATCGACCACTGACTCACGCTTATATCGATCTCTGACTCACACTTATATCGATCTCTGACTCACACTTATATCGATCTCAGACTCACACTTACACCGACCACTGACTCACACTTATATCGATCTCTGACTCACACTTACATCGATCTCTAACTCACACTTACATCGATCTCTGCCTCACACTTACATCGATCTCTGACTCCCACTTACATCGGTCTCTGACTCACACTTACATCGATCTCTAACTCACACTTATATCGATCTCAGACACACACTTATATCGATCATTGACTCACAATTATATCGATCTCTGACTCACACTTACATCGATCTCTGACTCACACTTATATCGATCTCTAACTCACACTTACATCGACCACTGACTCACACTTACATCGATCTCTGACTTACACTTACATCGATCTCTGACTCACACTTACACTGACCACTGACTCACACTTATATCGATCTCTGACTCACACTTACATCGATCTCTGACTCACACTTATATCGATCTCAGACTCACACTTACACCGACCACTGACTCACACTTATATCGATCTCTGACTCAAACTTACGCCGACCACTGACTCACACTTACATTGATCTCTGACTCACACTTATATCGATCTCTAACTCACACTTACATCGACCACTGACTCACACTTACATCGATCTCTGACTCACACGTACATCGATCTCTGACTCACACTTACATCGATCTCTGACTCACACTTACACTGACCACTGACTCACACTTACATCGATCTCTGACTCACACTTACATCGATCTCTAACTCACACTTACATCGATCTCTGACTCACACTTACATCGATCTCTAACTCACACTTATATCGATCTCAGACACACACTTATATCGATCACTGACTCACACTTATATCGATCTCTGACTCACACTTACATCGATCTCTAACTCACACTTACATCGATCTCTAACTCACACTTACATCGATCACTGACTCACACTTCAACCATCTCTGACTCACACTTACATCGACCACTGACTCACACTTATATTGATCTCTGACTCACACTTATATCGATCTCTAACTCACACTTACATCGGTCTCTGACTCACACTTACATCGATCTCTAACTCACACTTACATCGGTCTCTAACTCACACTTACATCGATCTCTAACTCACACTTACATCGATCTCTAACTCACACTTATATCGATCTCTGACTCACACTTACATTGATCTCTGACTCACACTTATATCGATCTCTAACTCACACTTACATCGATCTCTGACTCACACTTACACCAATCACTGACTCACACTTACATCGACCACTGACTCACACTTATATCTATCTCTGACTCACTTACATCAATCTACTACTCACACTTACATCGACCACTGACTCACGCTTATATCGATATCTGACTCACACTTATATCGATCTCTGACTCACACTTACATCGACCACTGACTCACGCTTATATTGATCTCTGACTCACACTTATATCGATATCTGACTCACACTTATATCGATCTCAGACTCACACTTACACCGACCACTGACTCACACCTATATCGATCTCTGACTCACTTACATCAATCTCCTACTCACATTTACATCGACCACTGACTCACGCTTATATCGATATCTGACTCACACTTATATCGATCTCTGACTCACACTTACATCGACCACTGACTCACGCTTATATCGATCTCTGACTCACACTTACACTGACCACTGACTCACACTTACATCGACCACTGACTCACACTTATATCGATCTCTGACTCACACTTACATCGACCACTGACTCACACGTACATCGATCTCTAACTCACACTTACACCGATCTCTGACTCACACGTACATCGATCTCTAACTCACACTTCCACCGACCACTGACTCACACTTATATCGCTCTCTGACTCACACTTACATCGATCTCTGACTCACACTTATATCGATCTCTAACTCACACTTACATCGGTCTCTAACTCACACTTACATCGATCTCTAACTCACACTTACATCGATCTCTAACTCACACTTACATCGATCACTGACTCACACTTATATCGATCTCTGACTCACAACTACATCGATATCTAACTCACACTTATATCGATCTCTGACTCACACTTATATCGATCACTGACTCACATTTACATCAATCACTGACTCACACTTATATCGACCACTGACTCACACTTATATCGATCTCTGACTCACACTTACATCAATCTCTAACTCACACTTATATAAATCACTGACTCACACTTACATCGACCACTGACTCACACGTACATCGATCTCTAACTCACACTTACACCGATCTCTGACTCACACTTATATCGCTCTCTGACTCACACTTACATCGATCTCTGACTCACACTTATATCGATCTCTGACTCACACTTATATCAACCACTAACTCACACATACATCAACCACTGACTCACACTTATATTGATCACTGACTCACACTTAGATCAACCACTGACTCACACTTACATTGATCTCTGACTCACACTTATATCGATCTCTAACTCACACTTACATTGATCTCTGACTCACACTTACACCAATCACTGACTCACACTTACATCGACCACTGACTCACACTTATATTGATCTCTGACTCACTTACATCAATCTTCTACTCACACTTACATCGACCAATGACTCACGCTTATATCAATATCTGACTCACACTTATATCGATCTCTGACTCACACTTACATCGACCACTGACTCACGCTTATATCGATCTCTGACTCACACTTATATCGATCTCTGACTCACACTTATATCGATCTCAGACTCACACTTACACCGACCACTGACTCACACTTATATCGATCTCTGACTCAAACTTACGCCGACCACTGACTCACACTTACATTGATCTCTGACTCACACTTATATCGATCTCTAACTCACACTTACATCGACCACTGACTCACACTTACATCGATCTCTGACTTACACTTACATCGATCTCTGACTCACACTTACATCGATCTCTAACTCACACTTACACTGACCACTGACTCACACTTTTATCGATCTCTGACTCACACTTACATCGATCTCTAACTCACACTTACATCGATCTCTACCTCACACTTACATCGATCTCTGACTCCCACTTACATCGGTCTCTGACTCACACTTATATCGATCTCTAACTCACACTTATATCGATCTCAGACACACACTTATATCGATCACTGACTCACACTTATATCGATCTCTGACTCACACTTACATCGATCTCTGACTCACACTTATATCGATCTCTAACTCACACTTACATCGACCACTGAATCACACTTACATCGATCTCTGACTTACACTTACATCGATCTCTGACTCACACTTACATCGATCTCTGACTCACACTTACACTGACCACTGACTCACACTTATATCGATCTCTGACTCACACTTACATCGATCTCTGCCTCACACTTATATCGATCTCAGACTCACACTTACACCGACCACTGACTCACACTTATATCGATCTCTGACTCAAACTTACGCCGACCACTGACTCACACTTACATTGATCTCTGACTCACACTTATATCGATCTCTAACTCACACTTACATCGACCACTGACTCACACTTACATCTATCTCTGACTTACACTTACATCGATCTCTGACTCACACTTACATCGATCTCTGACTCACACTTACACTGACCACTGACTCACACTTATATCGATCTCTGACTCACACTTACATCGATCTCTAACTCACACTTACATCGATCTCTGACTCACACTTACATCGATCTCTAACTCACACTTATATCGATCTCAGACACACACTTATATCGATCACTGACTCACACTTACATTGATCTCTGACTCACACTTACATCGATCTCTAACTCACACTTACATTGATCTCTGACTCACACTTATATCGATCTCTAACTCACACTTACATCGGCCTCTGACTCACACTTACATCGATCTCTAACTCACACTTACATCGGTCTCTAACTCACACTTACATCGAACTCTAACTCACACTTACATCGATCTCTAACTCACACTTACATCGATCACTGACTCACACTTATATCGATCTCTGACTCACACTTACATTGATCTCTGACTCACACTTATATCGATCTCTAACTCACACTTACATCGATCTCTGACTCACACTTACACCAATCACTGACTCACACTTACATCGACCACTGACTCACACTTATAACTATCTCTGACTCACTTACATCAATCTACTACTCACACTTACATCGACCACTGACTCACGCTTATATCGATATCTGACTCACACTTATATCGATCTCTGACTCACACTTACATCGACCACTGACTCACGCTTATATTGATCTCTGACTCACACTTATATCGATATCTGACTCACACTTATATCGATCTCAGACTCACACTTACACCGACCACTGACTCACACTTATATTGATCTCTGACTCAAACTTACGCCGACCACTGATTCACACTTACATTGATCTCTGACTCACACTTATATCGATCTCTAACTCACACTTACATCGACCACTGACTCACACTTACATCGATCTCTGACTTACACTTACATCGATCTCTGACTCACACTTACACTGACCACTGACTCACACTTATATCGATCTCTGACTCACACTTACATCGATCTCTAACTCACACTTACATCGATCTCTGACTCACACTTACATCGATCTCTAACTCACACTTATATCGATCTCAGACACACACTTATATCGATCACTGACTCACACTTATATCGATCTCTGACTCACACTTACATCGATCTCTAACTCACACTTACATCGATCTCTAACTCACACTTACATTGATCACTGACTCACACTTCAACCATCTCTGACTCACACTTACATCGACCACTGACTCACACTTATATCGATTTCTGACTCACACTTACATTGATCTCTGACTCACACTTACATCGATCTCTAACTCACACTTATATTGATCTCTGACTCACACTTATATCGATCTCTAACTCACACTTACATCGGTCTCTGACTCACACTTACATCGATCTCTAACTCACACTTACATCAGTCTCTAACTCACACTTACATCGATCTCTAACTCACACTTACATCGATCTCTAACTCACACTTACATCGATCACTGACTCACACTTATATCGATCTCTGACTCACACTTACATTGATCTCTGACTCACACTTATATCGATCTCTAACTCACACTTACATCGATCTCTGACTCACACTTACACCAATCACTGACTCACACTTACATCGACCACTGACTCACACTTATATCTATCTCTGACTCACTTACATCAATCTACTACTCACACTTACATCGACCACTGACTCATGCTTATATCGATATCTGACTCACACTTATATCGATCTCTGACTCACACTTACATCGACCACTGACTCACGCTTATATCGATCTCTGACTCACTTACATCAATCTCCTACTCACACTTACATCGACCACTGACTCACGCTTATATCGATATCTGACTCACACTTATATCGATCTCTGACTCACACTTACATCGATCTCTGACTCACACTTCCATCGATCTCTGACTCACACTTACACTGACCACTGACTCACACTTATATCGATCTCTGACTCACACTTACATCGATCTCTAACTCACACTTACATCGATCTCTGACTCACACTTACATCGATCTCTAACTCACACTTATATCGATCTCAGACACACACTTATATCGATCACTGACTCACACTTATATCGAAATCTGACTCACACTTACATCGCTCTCTAACTCACACTTACATCGATCTCTAACTCACACTTACATCGATCACTGACTCACACTTATATCGATTTCTGACTCACACTTACATTGATCTCTGACTCACACTTACATCGATCTCTAACTCACACTTACATTGATCTCTGACTCACACTTATATCGATCTCTAACTCACACTTACATCGGCCTCTGACTCACACTTACATCGATCTCTAACTCACACTTACATCGGTCTCTAACTCACACTTACATCGATCTCTAACTCACACTTACATCGATCTCTAACTCACACTTACATCGATCACTGACTCACACTTATATCGATCTCTGACTCACACTTACATTGATCTCTGACTCACACTTATATCGATCTCTAACTCACACTTACATCGATCTCTGACTCACACTTACACCAATCACTGACTCACACTTACATCGACCACTGACTCACACTTATAACTATCTCTGACTCACTTACATCAATCTACTACTCACACTTACATCGACCACTGACTCACGCTTATATCGATATCTGACTCACACTTATATCGATCTCTGACTCACACTTACATCGACCACTGACTCACGCTTATATTGATCTCTGACTCACACTTATATCGATATCTGACTCACACTTATATCGATCTCAGACTCACACTTACACCGACCACTGACTCACACTTATATTGATCTCTGACTCAAACTTACGCCGACCACTGATTCACACTTACATTGATCTCTGACTCACACTTATATCGATCTCTAACTCACACTTACATCGACCACTGACTCACACTTACATCGATCTCTGACTTACACTTACATCGATCTCTGACTCACACTTACACTGACCACTGACTCACACTTATATCGATCTCTGACTCACACTTACATCGATCTCTAACTCACACTTACATCGATCTCTGACTCACACTTACATCGATCTCTAACTCACACTTATATCGATCTCAGACACACACTTATATCGATCACTGACTCACACTTATATCGATCTCTGACTCACACTTACATCGATCTCTAACTCACACTTACATCGATCTCTAACTCACACTTACATTGATCACTGACTCACACTTCAACCATCTCTGACTCACACTTACATCGACCACTGACTCACACTTATATCGATTTCTGACTCACACTTACATTGATCTCTGACTCACACTTACATCGATCTCTAACTCACACTTATATTGATCTCTGACTCACACTTATATCGATCTCTAACTCACACTTACATCGGTCTCTGACTCACACTTACATCGATCTCTAACTCACACTTACATCAGTCTCTAACTCACACTTACATCGATCTCTAACTCACACTTACATCGATCTCTAACTCACACTTACATCGATCACTGACTCACACTTATATCGATCTCTGACTCACACTTACATTGATCTCTGACTCACACTTATATCGATCTCTAACTCACACTTACATCGATCTCTGACTCACACTTACACCAATCACTGACTCACACTTACATCGACCACTGACTCACACTTATATCTATCTCTGACTCACTTACATCAATCTACTACTCACACTTACATCGACCACTGACTCACGCTTATATCGATATCTGACTCACACTTATATCGATCTCTGACTCACACTTACATCGACCACTGACTCACGCTTATATTGATCTCTGACTCACACTTATATCGATATCTGACTCACACTTATATCGATCTCAGACTCACACTTACACCGACCACTGACTCACACTTATATCGATCTCTGACTCACTTACATCAATCTCCTACTCACACTTACATCGACCACTGACTCACGCTTATATC
Organism: Squalus acanthias; assembly: GCA_030390025.1. Lineage (NCBI taxonomy): Eukaryota > Metazoa > Chordata > Chondrichthyes > Squaliformes > Squalidae > Squalus > Squalus acanthias. The sequence goes on from CM059443.1 coordinate 47,299,688, forward strand.
GATATCTGACTCACACTTATATCGATCTCTGACTCACACTTACATCGACCACTGACTCACGCTTATATCGATATCTGACTCACACTTATATCGATCTCTGACTCACACTTACACTGACCACTGACTCACACTTACATCGACCACTGACTCACACTTATATCGATCTCTGACTCACACTTACATCGACCACTGACTCACACGTACATCGATCTCTAACTCACACTTACACCGATCTCTGACTCACACGTACATCGATCTCTAACTCACACTTCCACCGACCACTGACTCACACTTATATCGCTCTCTGACTCACACTTACATCGATCTCTGACTCACACTTATATCGATCTCTAACTCACACTTACATCGGTCTCTAACTCACACTTACATCGATCTCTAACTCACATTTACATCGATCTCTAACTCACACTTACATCGATCTCTAACTCACACTTACATCGATCACTGACTCACACTTATATCGATCTCTGACTCACAACTACATCGATATCTAACTCACACTTATATCGATCTCTGACTCACACTTATATCGATCACTGACTCACACTTACATCAATCACTGACTCACACTTATATCGACCACTGACTCACACTTATATCGATCTCTGACTCACACTTACATCAATCTCTAACTCACACTTATATAAATCACTGACTCACACTTACATCGACCACTGACTCACACGTACATCGATCTCTAACTCACACTTACACCGATCTCTGACTCACACTTATATCGCTCTCTGACTCACACTTACATCGATCTCTGACTCACACTTATATCGATCTCTGACTCACACTTATATCGACCACTAACTCACACATACATCAACCACTGACTCACACTTATATTGATCACTGACTCACACTTAGATCAACCACTGACTCACACTTACATTGATCTCTGACTCACACTTATATCGATCTCTAACTCACACTTACATTGATCTCTGACACACACTTACACCTATCACTGACTCACACTTACATCGACCAATGACTCACGCTTATATCGATATCTGACTCACACTTATATCGATCTCTGACTCACACTTACATCGACCACTGACTCACGCTTATATCGATCTCTGACTCACACTTATATCGATCTCTGACTCACACTTATATCGATCTCAGACTCACACTTACACCGACCACTGACTCACACTTATATCGATCTCTGACTCAAACTTACGCCGACCACTGACTCACACTTACATTGATCTCTGACTCACACTTATATCGATCTCTAACTCACAATTACATCGACCACTGACTCACACTTACATCGATCTCTGACTTACACTTACATCGATTTCTGTCTCACACTTACATCGATCTCTAACTCACACTTACACTGACCACTGACTCACACTTATATCGATCTCTGACTCACACTTACATCCTTCTCTAACTCACACTTACATCGATCTCTGCCTCACACTTACATCGATCTCTGACTCCCACTTACATCGGTCTCTGACTCACACTTACATCGATCTCTAACTCACACTTATATCGATCTCAGACACACACTTATATCGATCACTGAATCACACTTACATCGATCTCTGACTTACACTTACATCGATCTCTGACTCACACTTACATCGATCTCTGACTCACACTTACACTGACCACTGACTCACACTTATATCGATCTCTGACTCACACTTACATCGATCTCTGACTCACACTTATATCGATCTCAGACTCACACTTACACCGACCACTGACTCACACTATATCGATCTCTGACTCAAACTTACGCCGACCACTGACTCACACTTACATTGATCTCTGACTCACACTTATATCGATCTCTAACTCACACTTACATCGACCACTGACTCACACTTACATCGATCTCTGACTTACACTTACATCGATCTCTGACTCACACTTACATCGATCTCTGACTCACACTTACACTGACCACTGACTCACACTTATATCGATCTCTGACTCACACTTACATCGATCTCTAACTCACACTTACATCGATCTCTGACTCACACTTACATCGATCTCTAACTCACACTTATATCGATCTCAGACACACACTTATATCGATCACTGACTCACACTTCAACCATCTCTGACTCACACTTACATCGACCACTGACTCACACTTATATCGATTTCTGACTCACACTTACATTGATCTCTGACTCACACTTACATCGATCTCTAACTCACACTTACATTGATCTCTGACTCACACTTATATCGATCTCTAACTCACACTTACATCGGTCTCTGACTCACACTTACCTCGATCTCTAACTCACACTTACATCGGTCTCCAACTCACACTTACATCGATCTCTAACTCACACTTACATCGATCTCTAACTCACACTTACATCGATCACTGACTCACACTTATATCGATCTCTGACTCACACTTACATTGATCTCTGACTCACACTTATATCGATCTCTAACTCACACTTACATCGATCTCTGACTCACACTTACACCAATCACTGACTCACACTTACATCGACCACTGACTCACACTTATATCTATCTCTGACTCACTTACATCAATCTACTACTCACACTTACATCGACCACTGACTCACGCTTATATCGATATCTGACTCACACTTATATCGATCTCTGACTCACACTTACATCGACCACTGACTCACGCTTATATTGATCTCTGACTCACACTTATATCGATATCTGACTCACACTTGTATCGATCTCAGACTCACACTTACACCGACCACTGACTCACACTTATATTGATCTCTGACTCAAACTTACGCCGACCACTGACTCACACTTACATTGATCTCTGACTCACACTTATATCGATCTCTAACTCACACTTACATCGATCTCTGACTCACACTTACACCAATCACTGACTCACACTTACATCGACCACTGACTCACACTTATATCGATCTCTGACTCACTTACATCAATCTCCTACTCACACTTACATCGACCACTGACTCACACTTATATTGATCTCTGACTCAAACTTACGCCGACCACTGACTCACACTTACATTGATCTCTGACTCACACTTATATCGATCTCTAACTCACACTTACATCGACCACTGACTCACACTTACATCGATCTCTGACTTAAACTTACATTGATCTCTGACTCACACTTACATTGGTCTCTGACTCACACTTACATCGATCTCTAACTCACACTTACATCGATCTGTGACTCACACTTATATCGATCTCTAACTCACACTTACATCGATCTCTGACTCACACTTACACCAATCACTGACTCACACTTACATCGACCACTGACTCACACTTATATCGATCTCTGACTCACTTACATCAATCTCCTACTCACACTTACATCGACCACTGACTCACGCTTATATCGATCTCTGACTCACACTTACACTGACCACTGACTCAAACTTACATCGACCACTGACTCACACTTATATCGATCTCTGACTCAAACTTACGCCGACCGCTGACTCACACTTACATTGATCTCTGACTCACACTTATATCGATCTCTAACTCACACTTACATCGACCACTGACTCACACTTACATCGATCTCTGACTTACACTTACATCGATCTCTGACTCACACTTACATCGATCTCTGACTCACACTTACACTGACCACTGACTCACACTTATATCGATCTCTGACTCACACTTACATCGATCTCTAACTCACACTTACATCGATCTCTGCCTCACACTTACATCGATCTCTGACTCACACTTACATCGGTCTCTGACTCACACTTACATCGATCTCTAACTCACACTTGTATCGATCTCAGACTCACACTTATATCGATCACTGACTCTCACTTAGATCGATCTCTGACTCACACTTACATCGATCTCTAACTCACACTTACATCGATCCCTAACTCACACTTACATCGATCACTGACTCACACTTAAAACATCTCTGACTCACACTTACATCGACCACTGACTCACACTTATATCGATTTCTGACTCACACTTACATTGATCTCTGACTCACACATACACCAATCACTGACTCACACTTATATCGATCTCAGACTCACACTTACACCGACCACTGACTCACACTATATCGATCTCTGACTCAAACTTACGCCGACCACTGACTCACACTTACATTGATCTCTGACTCACACTTATATCGATCTCTAACTCACACTTACATCGACCACTGACTCACACTTACATCGATCTCTGACTTACACTTACATCGATCTCTGACTCACACTTACATCGATCTCTGACTCACACTTACACTGACCACTGACTCACACTTATATCGATCTCTGACTCACACTTACATCGATCTCTAACTCACACTTACATCGATCTCTGACTCACACTTACATCGATCTCTAACTCACACTTATATCGATCTCAGACACACACTTATATCGATCACTGACTCACACTTCAACCATCTCTGACTCACACTTACATCGACCACTGACTCACACTTATATCGATTTCTGACTCACACTTACATTGATCTCTGACTCACACTTACATCGATCTCTAACTCACACTTACATTGATCTCTGACTCACACTTATATCGATCTCTAACTCACACTTACATCGGTCTCTGACTCACACTTACCTCGATCTCTAACTCACACTTACATCGGTCTCCAACTCACACTTACATCGATCTCTAACTCACACTTACATCGATCTCTAACTCACACTTACATCGATCACTGACTCACACTTATATCGATCTCTGACTCACACTTACATTGATCTCTGACTCACACTTATATCGATCTCTAACTCACACTTACATCGATCTCTGACTCACACTTACACCAATCACTGACTCACACTTACATCGACCACTGACTCACACTTATATCTATCTCTGACTCACTTACATCAATCTACTACTCACACTTACATCGACCACTGACTCACGCTTATATCGATATCTGACTCACACTTATATCGATCTCTGACTCACACTTACATCGACCACTGACTCACGCTTATATTGATCTCTGACTCACACTTATATCGATATCTGACTCACACTTGTATCGATCTCAGACTCACACTTACACCGACCACTGACTCACACTTATATTGATCTCTGACTCAAACTTACGCCGACCACTGACTCACACTTACATTGATCTCTGACTCACACTTATATCGATCTCTAACTCACACTTACATCGATCTCTGACTCACACTTACACCAATCACTGACTCACACTTACATCGACCACTGACTCACACTTATATCGATCTCTGACTCACTTACATCAATCTCCTACTCACACTTACATCGACCACTGACTCACACTTATATTGATCTCTGACTCAAACTTACGCCGACCACTGACTCACACTTACATTGATCTCTGACTCACACTTATATCGATCTCTAACTCACACTTACATCGACCACTGACTCACACTTACATCGATCTCTGACTTAAACTTACATTGATCTCTGACTCACACTTACATTGGTCTCTGACTCACACTTACATCGATCTCTAACTCACACTTACATCGATCTGTGACTCACACTTATATCGATCTCTAACTCACACTTACATCGATCTCTGACTCACACTTACACCAATCACTGACTCACACTTACATCGACCACTGACTCACACTTATATCGATCTCTGACTCACTTACATCAATCTCCTACTCACACTTACATCGACCACTGACTCACGCTTATATCGATCTCTGACTCACACTTACACTGACCACTGACTCAAACTTACATCGACCACTGACTCACACTTATATCGATCTCTGACTCAAACTTACGCCGACCGCTGACTCACACTTACATTGATCTCTGACTCACACTTATATCGATCTCTAACTCACACTTACATCGACCACTGACTCACACTTACATCGATCTCTGACTTACACTTACATCGATCTCTGACTCACACTTACATCGATCTCTGACTCACACTTACACTGACCACTGACTCACACTTATATCGATCTCTGACTCACACTTACATCGATCTCTAACTCACACTTACATCGATCTCTGCCTCACACTTACATCGATCTCTGACTCACACTTACATCGGTCTCTGACTCACACTTACATCGATCTCTAACTCACACTTGTATCGATCTCAGACTCACACTTATATCGATCACTGACTCTCACTTAGATCGATCTCTGACTCACACTTACATCGATCTCTAACTCACACTTACATCGATCCCTAACTCACACTTACATCGATCACTGACTCACACTTAAAACATCTCTGACTCACACTTACATCGACCACTGACTCACACTTATATCGATTTCTGACTCACACTTACATTGATCTCTGACTCACACATACACCAATCACTGACTCACACTTACATCGACCACTGACTCACACTTATATCGATCTCTGACTCACTTACATCAATCTCCTACTCACACTTACATCGACCACTGACTCACGCTTATATCGATATCTGACTCACACTTATATCGATCTCTGACTCACACTTACATCGACCACTGACTCACGCTTATATCGATCTCTGACTCACACTTATATCGATCTCTGACTCACACTTATATCGATCTCAGACTCACACTTACACCGACCACTGACTCACACTTATATCGATCTCTGACTCAAACTTACGCCGACCACTGACTCACACTTACATTGATCTCTGACTCACACTTATATCGATCTCTAACTCACACTTACATCGACCACTGACTCACACTTACATCGATCTCTGACTTACACTTACATCGATCTCTGACTCACACTTACATCGATCTCTGACTCACACTTACACTGACCACTGACTCACACTTATATCGATCTCTGACTCACACTTACATCGATCTCTAACTCACACTTACATCGATCTCTGCCTCACACTTACATCGATCTCTGACTCCCACTTACATCGGTCTCTGACTCACACTTACATCGATCTCTAACTCATACTTATATCGATCTCAGACACACACTTATATCGATCACTGACTCACACTTATATCGATCTCTGACTCAAACTTACATCGATCTCTAACTCACACTTACATCGATCTCTAACTCACACTTAAACCATCTCTGGCTCACACTTACATCGACCACTGATTCACACTTATATCGATTTCTGACTCACACTTACATTGATCTCTGACTCACACTTACATCGATCACTAACTCACACTTACATTGATCTCTGACTCACACTTATATCGATCTCTAACTCACACTTACATCGGTCTCTGACTCACACTTACATCGATCTCTAACTCACACTTACATCGGTCTCTAACTCACACTTACATCGATCTCTAACTCACACTTACATCGCACTCTAACTCACACTTACATCGATCTCTAACTCACACTTACATCGATCACTGACTCACACTTATATCGATCTCTAACTCACACTTACATCGATCTCTGACTCACACGTACACCAATCACTGACTCACACTTACACTGACCACTGACTCACACTTATATCGATCTCTGACTCACACTTACATCGATCTCTGACTCACACTTACATCGATCTCTGACTCACACTTACACTGACCACTGACTCACACTTATATCGATCTCTGACTCACACTTACATCGATCTCTAACTCACACTTACATCGGTCTCTGCCTCACACTTGCATCGATCTCTGACTCACACTTACATTGGTCTCTGACTCACACTTACATCGATCTCTAACTCACACTTATATCGATCTCAGACTTACACTTATATCGATCACTGACTCACACTTCTATCGATCTCTGACTCACACTTATATCGATCTCTGACTCAAACTTACATCGATCTCTAACTCACACTTACATCGATCTCTAACTCACACTTACATCGATCACTGACTCACACTTAAACCATCTCTGACTCACACTTACATCGACCACTGACTCACACTTATATCGATTTCTGACTCACACTTACATTGATCTCTGACTCACACTTACATCGATCTCTAACTCACACTTACATTGATCTCTGACTCACACTTATATCGATCTCTAACTCACACTTACATCGGTCTCTAACTCACACTTACATCGATCTCTAACTCACACTTACATCGATCTCTAACTCACACTTACATCGATCTCTAACTCACACTTACATCGATCACTGACTCACACTTATATCGATCACTGACTCACACTTACACCGACCACTGACTCACACTTATATCGATCTCTGACTCACACTTACACTGACCACTGACTCACACTTATATCGATCTCAGACTCACACTTACATAGATCTCTGCCTCACACTTACATCGATCTCTGACTCACACTTACATCGATCTCTAACTCACACTTACACTGACCACTGACTCACACTTACATCGATCTCTGCCTCACACTTACGTCGATCTCTGACTCACACTTACATTGATCTCTAACTCACACTTACACTGACCACTGACTCACACTTATATCGATCTCTGACTCACACTTACATCGATCTCTGCCTCACACTTACATCGATCTCTGACTCACACTTACATCGATCTCTGACTCACACTTACATCGATCTCTAACTCACATTTATATCGATCTCAGACTCTCACTTATATCGATCACTGACTCACACTTATATCGATCTCTGACTCACACTTACATCGATCTCTAACTCACACTTACATTGATCACTGACTCACACTTAAACCATCTCTGACTCACACTTACATCGACCACTGACTCACACTTATATCAATTTCTGACTCACACTTACGTTGACCTCTGACTCACACTTACATCGATCTCTAACTCACACTTACATTGATCTCTGACTCACACTTATATCGATCTCTAACTCACACTTACATCGGTCTCTAACTCACACTTACATCGATCTCTAACTCACACTTACATCGCACTCTAACTCACACTTACATTGGTCACTGACTCACACTTATATCGATCTCTGACTCACACTTACATCGATCTCTAACTCACACTTATATCGATCTCTGACTCACACTTATATCGATCACTGACTCACACTTACATCAATCACTGACTCACACTTATATCGATCACTGACTCACACTTATATCGATTACTGACTCACACTTACATCGATCTCTAACTCACACTTACATCGATCTCTAACTCACACTTACACCAACCACTGACTCACACTTATATCGATCTCTGACTCACAGTTATATCGATCACTGACTCACACTTACACCGACCACTGACTCACACTTATACATCGATCACTGACTCACACTCATATCGATCTCTGGCTCACACTTATATCGATCTCTGACTCACACTTATATCGATCTCTGACTCACACTTACATCGATCTCTAACTCACACTTACATCGATCACTGACTCACACTTCAACCATCTCTGACTCACACTTACATCGACCACTGACTCACACTTATATCGATTTCTGACTCACACTTACGTTGACCTCTGACTCACACTTACATCGATCTCTAACTCACACTTACATTGATCTCTGACTCACACTTATATCGATCTCTAACTCACACTTACATCAATCTCCTACTCACACTTACATCGATCTCTAACTCATACTTACATCGCACTCTAACTCACACTTACATCGATCTCTAACTCACACTTACATCGATCACTGACTCACACTTATATCGATCTCTGACTCACACTTACATCGATCTCTAACTCACACTTATATCGATCTCTGACTCACACTTATATCGACCACTGACTCACAGTTACATCATTCTCTAACTCACACTTACATCGACCACTGACTCACACTTACATCAACCTCTAACTCTCAGTTACATCGATTTCTAACTCACACTTACACCAACCACTGACTCACACTTATATCGATCTCTGACTCACACTTATATCGATCACTGACTCACACTTACACCGACCACTGACTCACACTTACACTGACCACTGACTCACACTTACATCGATCTCTAACTCACACTTATATCGATCTCTGACTCACACTTATATCGATCTCTGACTCACACTTATATCGATCTCTGACTCACACTTACGCAGACCACTGACTCACACTTACACTGACCACTGACTCACACTTACATCGATCTCTAACTCACACTTATATCGATCTCTGACTCACACTTATATCGATCTCTGACTCACACTTATATCGATCTCTGACTCACACTTACACCGACCACTGACTCACACTTACACTGACCACTGACTCACACTTATATCGATCTCTGACTCACACTTACATCGATCACTGTCTCACACTTACATCGACCACTGACTCACACTTACACCGATCTCTGACCCACACTTACATCTACCAAGCATCTGAAATGTCAGAAATGGCACTGCAAAATGACTGGACAGGAGTCCATGTGCCCCAGTATCAGCTCCCTGCACACAACAGGGTTTATTTACCCATCAGGTGCCCTATTGAAGTGAACCGGGTCAGAGAATCAGGTGATCAGGGCCTGTTTCATGGTTAGAAAGCAATTTTTTCTGTTAACCCATATTTCATGTGGTCGTCTCATTACGCAGTAAATAAATTATGCAAACACATTTAAAATACCCGTTGGGGCCATTTTACGGGTTCCTCCTGGGAACATGTTGAAGTTGTTGAGCAGCCATTTAAAATGGGCTCTGCAATGAAGTCACGTTCAGCCATATTAGATACTTCACTCATGGAGCCATTATTATTGCCAAATCGGAGTAGCTCCTAAATAGCAGAAACTAGGTACTGTGGAGGAGCAGAGAGGGTTAGGGGTCCATGTACGCAAATCACTAAACGCTAGTGACAGGTACAAAAAGTAATCAAAAAGGCTAATGGGATGTTAGCCTTTATCTCAAGGGGGTTGGAGTACAAAGGGGAGGACGTGATGCTTCAGTTGTACAGAGCTCTGGTTAGACTCCATCTGGAGTAACTGCGTTCAGTTCTGGACCCTGCCCCTCAGGAAGGAGATACTGGCCTTGGAGGGGGCGCAGCGCAGATACACCAGAATGATAACGGGGCTAAATGGGTTAAATTATGAGGATAGACTTGTGTTTAATCCCTTGAGTTTAGAAGGTTGATCTAATTCAGTTGTTTAAAATGATAAAGGAATTCAATGGGATAGATACAGAGAAACTACTCCCCCTGGTAGGGGAATCCAGAACAAGGGGGCACAATCTTAAAATTAGGGCTAGACCATTTAGGAGGGAAATCAGGAAGCACTTGTTCACACAAAGGGAAGTGGAAATCTGGAACTCCCTTCCCCCAAAATGGTGTGGATGCTTTTTTTTGATTCATTAACAGGATGCGGGCATCACTATCAAGGCCAGCATTTATTGCCCATCCCTAATTGCTCTTGAGAAAGTGGTGGTGAGCTACCTTCTTGACAACTGAGTGGCTTGCTTGGCCATTTCAGAGGGCAGTTAAGAGTCAACCACATTGCTGTGGGTCTGGAGTCACATATCGGCCAGACCGGGTAAGGACGGCAGATTTCCTTCCCTAAAGGACATTAGTGAACCAGATGTTTTTTTTTACAACAATCCAGCAGTTAGATGGTCACCATTACTGATACTAGCTTTTTTAAATTCCAGATTCATTTAACTGAATTTAAATTCCCCAGCTATCGCGGCAGGATTTGGAACTGGATCATTAGTCCAGGACTCTGGATTACTAGTCCAGTAACGTTACCACTCTGCTACCATTTCCGTTGTTGGGGGTCAATTGAAACTTTCAAGACTGAGGTTGATAGATTTTTGTTGGGTAAGGGTTTCAAGGAATATGGAGCAAAGGCAGGTAAATGGAGTTGAGATACAAATCATCCATGATCTAATTGAATGGCTGAAAAGGCTCGAGGGGCTGAATGGTCTCCTCCTACATAGATACATAGATACATAGAAGATAGGAGCAGGAGTAGGCCATCCGGCCCTTCGAGCCTGCTCCGCCATTTAATGAGATCATGGCTGATCCTCCAATTCAGTATCCCGTCCCCGCCTTCTCTCCGTAACCCTTAACCCCTTTTGCCTGTAGAAATATATCTAATTCCCTCTTAAATATATTTAATGAGCTGGCGTACACTGCCCTCTGTGGCAATGAGTTCCACAGGTTCACCACCCTCTGAGTGAAGAAATTCCCCCTCATTTCTGTCCTAAATGGTTTAGCCCTTATCCTTAAATTATGTCCTCTAGTTCTGTTCTCACCCGCCAAGGGAAACATTCCTTCTGCATCTAGTCTGTCTAGACCTGTCAGAATTTTATACACTTCTATGAGGTCCCCTCTCAATCTTCTAAACTCCAGTGTGTACATCCCTAAACTACATAGTCTCTCCTCATAGGTCAATCCCGCAATTCCTGGTATCAGCCTGGTGAATCGCCGCTGCACCCCCTCCATGGCAAGAACATCTTTCCTCAGATGAGGCGACCAAAACTGTACACAGTACTCGAGGTGTGGTCTCACCAGTGCCCTGTACAGCTGCAGCAAGGTATCCCTGTTCCTGTATTCCAACCCTTTTGCTATGAAGGCCAGCATACCGTTTGCCTTCTTGACCGCCTGTTGCACCTGCATGCTCGCCTTCAGTGACTGGTGTACAAGAACACCCAGGTCTCTCTGTACTTCCCCCTCTCCCAATTTATTGCCATTTAAATAATAATTTGCCCTCCCGTTCCTGCACCCAAGGTGGATAACTTCGCACTTGTCCACATTATAGTGCATCTGCCATTTATCCGCCCAATCACCCAGTCTGTCCAAATCGCTCTGGAGCTTCCTGGTCTCCTCCTCTGAGCCCACACCCCCTCCTAGTTTAGTGTCGTCTGCAAATTTGGAAATGCTGCATCCGACTCCCTGATCCAGGTTATTAATGTAAATTGTGAACAGCTGGGGACCCAGGACAGATCCCTGTGGTACCCCACTTGTTACTGCCTGCCATTCAGAAAATGAGCCGTTTATTCCAACTCTCTGTTTTCTATCTGACAGCCAGTTCTCTATCCACGTCAATACTTTCCCCTTTATCCCATGAGCTTCAATTTTCCATGCTAATCTTTTATGTGGGACCTTATCGAAGGCCTTTTGGAAGTCCAGGTACACCACATCTACTGGCTCTCCCCCATCTATTTTACCAGTTACTCCCTCAAAAAATTCCAATAGATTAGTCAAGCACGATTTACCCTTTGTAAATCCATGTTGACTCTGTCCTATCCTGTCCCCATTTGCTAAGTGCTCCGCTATTTCATCCTTAATGATGGACTCCAGCATTTTGCCCACAACTGATGTAAGGCTTACAGGTCTGTAATTACCTGCTTTTTCCCTACCCCCCTTTTTGAATAGTGGGGTAACGTTAGCTACCCTCCAATCCATGGGCACTGTTCCCGAGTCTAATGAATTCTGAAAAATCATACTTAGTGCATCCGCTATCTCTAGGGCCACCTCCTTCAGTACCCTAGGATGCATGTTATCAGGCCCTGGGGATTTGTCCGCCTTCAATCCCTTTAGCTTCCTTAACACCATATCCTTAGAGATATTGATTTGCGTCAGTTCCTCCTTTGCCAATGTCCCTATTTTTCCCGATATCCCAGGGAGGTTTTTTGTGTCTTCCTTCGTAAAGACTGACCCAAAGTATGCATTTAGTTGGTCTGCCATTTCCTTATTTCCCGTTATATATTCCCCCGTATCTGACTGCAATGGACCAACTTTGGTTTTCACCAGTCTTTTCCTCTTGATATACTTATAAAAGCTTTTGGAGTTAGTTTTTATATTTTCCGCCAGCTTGCTTTCGTAAGTTATTTTGCCCCTCTTGATTAAGCCCTTTGTCCTCCTTTGCTCTATCTTAAACTGTTCCCAATCTTCCGCTCTGGCGCTTTTTTTGGCTATTTTATACGCCCTATCTTTGGATTTTATGCTGTCTCTAATTTCCCCTGTTATCCACGGTTGAGTCACCTTTTTAGATTTCCTTTTATGCCAGATTGGTATAAACAATTTTTGCAATTTTGTCATTCTATCTTTAAATGCTTGCCATTGTTTATCTACCTCCAGTCCTCCCAGGAACGTTGTCCAATCAGACCTACTCAGTTCCCGTCTAATGGCATCATAATTCCCCTTGTTTAAATTCAGGACCTTAGTCTCTGAGTCAATTTCTTCGCTCTCCATTTCGAGTGAGAAATCGATCATGTTATGATCGCTCTGACCCAAGGGTCCCCGTACAACAAGATTACTAATTAGTCCCTTCTCATTGCACAGTACCCAGTCCAATATAGCCTGTTCCCGAGTTGGTTCCTCGACATATTGATCCAGATAACCATCCCTTAAACACTCAAGGAATTCCTCCTCCTCATTATTTTTACTGATTAGGCTAGTCCAATCTATATGTAAGTTAAAGTCACCTATGATGACAGCTGTGCTCTTATTGCACGCTTCTCTAATTTCCCTCGTGATGCCTTCCCCAAACTCTATTTTACTATTTGGAGGCCTATATACCACTCCTATTAATGTTTTTCGCCCCTCGCTATTTCTTAGCTCCACCCATATAGATTCTGTATTAACTGAGTTAATATCCTTCCTTTCAATTGCATTTATCCCCTCTTTTACCAGCAATGCTACCCCTCCTCCCTTTCTTTTTTGTCGATCCTTCCTAAATACTGAATACCCCTGTATGTTAAGCTCCCAGCCCTGCTCACCCTGCAACCATGTTTCCGTAATCCCAATTAGATCATAATTATTAACCTCTATTTCCACAGCTAATTCATCTACCTTGTTCCTGATGCTTCTCGCATTAAGGTATAAAACCCTCAGGCTTTTTTTATGCTCACATTTTTTATGAATTAGTTTGGCCCTTTGTTTTTTGTTCCTCACCCTTTTACTATTTATTTCTGTCTGCCTTTCACTTTCCTCTATTTCACTACATAGGTTTCTAGCCCCCTGCCATACTAGTTTAAATGCTCCCGAACTGCTTTATCAAAAATTACCCCGAGAACATCAGTTCCATCTTTGCACAGGTGTAGACCATCCCTTTTGTATAGGTCACACCTACCACAAAACTGGTTCCAATGCCTCAAAAATTTAAAACCCTCCCTCTTACACCACTGCTCAAGCCACGTATTTAGCCTAACTATCCTGTTCTCTGTACTCTTACTAGCACGTGGCACTGGTAGTAATCCAGAGATTACTACATTCGAGGTCCTACTTTTTAGCTTGGCTCCTAACTCCCTAAATTCTACTTGTAGGACCTCTTCCCTTTTTTTAGCTATGTCGTTGGTACCAACATGTATCACGACAACTGGCTGTTCCCCCTCCCCCTCCAGAATGTTCTGCACCCGCTCCGAGACATCCTTGACCCTTGCACCAGGGAGGCAACATACCATCCTGGAGTCTCGGTCGCGACCACAGAAACCCCTATCTATTCCCCTTACAATCGAATCCCCTATTACTATAGCCCTGCCACTCTTTTTCCCTCCCTTCTTTGCAACAGAGCCAGTCATGGTGCCATGAGCCTGGCTGCTGGTGCCTTCCCCCGATGAGTCATCCCCCCCGACAACAGCACCTAAGGCGGTGAACCTGTTGCTAAGGGAGACAACCCCAGGGGATTTCTGCACTACCTTCCTGCCCTTGCTCTGCCTTTTGGTCACCCATGTACTATCTACGCTGGCCTTAACCTGCGGTGTGACCAACTCACTAAATGTGCTATCCACAACCCTCTCAGAATCGTGGATGCTCCAAAGTGAGTCCATCCGCAGCTCAAGGGCCGTCATGCGGTCCCACATGAGCTGCAGCTGGACACACTTCCCGCACACATGGTTGTCAGGGACACAGGAAGCGTTCCTGATTTCCCACATGTTACAGGAGGAGCATGACACAGGTCCGAGCTCTACTGCCATGACTTAACCCTTATATTACTTTTTAATTTTCTAGTTTTAGTTTATTTATTGACTTTTGTTTTCCCGAAGCTCACTTAGACCAATGTATACTGTACTCCTCTTATTCCTTTTTAAACTAACCAAATCCCACTAGTTTTAGTTTTACTTTCTAGGAAGGTTTGAGGAAAGTACTTACCAGTTAGTCTTACCTCCCTGGTCTTTCGCTGACTTCCCGGTCTTGTGTCCCCTTGGTCCTACGCCGACTTCCCGCTCCTCCCGGTTCCTGCCCTGCTGAAAAGAAACTGAGACCAAAAAATTTGTGACCTCTGTTTTTAGACTGCTAAAAGACTAGTAGGTTAGAGGAGGAGGGCAGGTGGGGGTTCCTACTCTGTAGGAACTCGGGTTTAAGCCACCACCCTCCTTAAATGCCGTTCACCTGTTCCTATGTCTCTTGTAGCGGCAGGAGTTTGTTGCTACAATGCTTGATGTTGAATTCAGGTTATTTTTTTCCTTCCATTTGCTGCCGGTTTGATTTTTCACCTGGTTTTGTATATTTTGGAATTTATTTGCAGCCTGTGTTTTCTATCACTAGCTTCTTAACAACTGCAGTTTAAGTTGCTGCAACCACAGTTCAGAAGATGGGAATCCGGCTGGGTGTACCTCAATATTTTAGATCCAGTATTGTGTAATGAGAAAGGGTTAATTAATAACCTTGTAGTAAAGGGCCTTCAGGGAAGAGTGACCATAATATGATAGAATTTTATATTGAGTTTGAAAGTGATTTAGTTAAATCCGAAACTAGGGTCTTAAATCTAAACAAAGCAAACTACGTAGGTATGAGGGGCGAGTTGGCTAAGGTGGATTGGGAAACTACATTAAAAGGTATGATGGTAGACAAGCAATGACTAGCATTTAAAGAATTAATACATAATTTACAACAAATATACATTCCTTAAAGGCACAAAAAACCCCCAGGAAAAATGGTCCAATCGTGGCTAACAAGCGAAATTAAAGATAGTATTAGATCAAAGGAAGAGGCTTATAATGTTGCCAAAAGAGTAGTAAGCCTGAGGATTGGGAGGATTTTAGAATTCAGCAAAGGAGGACCAAGAAATTGATAAGGAAAGAGAAAAAAGAATATGAGAGTAAATTAGCAAGAGACATAAAAACAGATTGTAAATGTTTCTATAGGTATGTAAATAGGAAGAGATTAGTGAAAGTAAACGTGGAACCATTAGAGGCAGCGACAGGAGAAATTATAATGGGCAATAAGGAAATGGAGAGACATTAAACTTTGTATCGTTCGTCACAGTAGAGGACACAAAAAACATTCCAGAAATAATAGGGAACCAAAGGTCTAGAGAGAATGAGAAACTTAAAGAAATCAGTATAAGTAAAGATATAGTACTGGAGAAATTAATGGGACTAAGTGGTGACAAATCCCCTGGACCTGACGAGCTGCATCCTAGGGTTTTAAAAGAGGTAGCTGCAGAGATAATGGATGCACTGGTATTAATCTTCCAGAATTCCCTAGATTCTAGAACAGTCCCCAAGGATTGGAAGGTAGCAAACATAATCCCGCTATTTAAGAAAGGAGGAAGATAAAAAACGGGTTACTATAGGTCAGTTAGCCTGACATCAGTAGTAGGCAAAATGCTAGAATTTAGGGACGTGGTAACAGGGCACTTAGAAAATCGTAATATGATTAGGCAGAGTCAACGTGGTTTTATGAAAGGGAAATCATGTTTGACAAATCTGTTAGAGTTTTTCGAAGATGTAACCAGTAGGATGGATAAGGGGGAACCAGTGGATGTAGTGTATTTGGATTTTCAAAAAGCATTTGATAAGGTGCCACACAAGAGGTTATTACACAAAATTAGGACTCATGGTATTGGGAGTTTTATATTAGCATGGATTGAGGATTGATTAATGGACAGAAAACAGAGAGTAGGAATAAATGGGGCTTTTTCAGGTTGGCAGGCTGTAACTAGTGGGGTACCGCAAGGATCAGTGCTTGGGCCTCAGCTATTCACAATCTATATTAATGACTTAGATGAAGGGACTGAGTGTAACGTATCCAAGTTTGCCGATGATACAAAGTTAGTTGGGAAAGTAAGCTGTGAGGGAGGATGCAAAGAGGCTGCTGAGAGATATAGACAGGTTGACTGAGTGGGCAAGAACATGGCAAATGGAATACAATGTGGGGAAGTGTGAAGCTATCTACTTTGGTCGGAAAAACAAAAAAGCCGAATATTTTTTTGAATGGTGTGAGACTGGGAAATGTTTGCACTCAGAGGGACCTGGGTGTCCTTGTACATGAATCACAGAAAGTTAACATGCAGGTACAGCAAGCAATTAGGAAAGCAAATGGTATGTTAGCTTTTGTTACAAAGAAATTAGAGTATAAGAGTAAAGAAGTCTTACTGCAATTATATAGGGCATTGGTGAGGCCACACCTGGAGTATTGTGTACAGTTCTGGTCTCCTTATCTAAGGAAAGACATACTTGCCTTAGAGGGAGTGCAGCAAAGGTTCACTTGACTGGTTTCTGGGATGAGGGGATTGCCCTATGAGGAGAGATTGAGTAGTCTAGGCCTATATTCCCTAGAGTTTAGAAGAATGAGAGGTGATCTCATTGAAACATATAAAATTCTTAAGGGGCTTGACAGGGTTAATGCTGGGAAAATGTTTCCCCTGGCTGGGGAATCTAGAACACGGGATCACAGTCACAGAATAAGGGGTCGGCCTTAGAATTAGGACTGAGATGAGGAGAAATTTCTTCACTCAAAGGGTTGTGAACCTTTGGAATTCTCTACCCCAGAGAGCTGTGGATGCTCAGTCATTGAGTATATTCAAGACAGAGGTCGATAGATTTTGGGGAACAAAGGGATATGGGGATAGTGCAGGAAGGTGGAGTTGAGGTAGAAGATCAGCCGTGATCTTGATGAATGGCAGAGCAAGCTCGAAGGGCCGAATGGCCTACTTCAGCTCCTATTTCTTATGTTCTTATGTTCTAATATTTGGTGGGGGAGGCGGGGTGGGGAGGATTAGAGGATGGATGAGAATGAGGTACATTTGAGATGGAGTGAGAGCATATAAGCTAACGATCTCAATCAGTGATCCCATGCTACATAAAGCAGGGGAAACTCCTTCACCAACTGGAAGTAGCCAACAACACAAGGGCACACTGCACTTTTTGTACAGCAGAGCAGTAGTGATGGCGCACAAGAGGCCAAATAGGCCCTTACTCCATCCCATAGTTTTCATGCACAGAAAGGGGGTTCATTCCATTATTATACGGCTGGTTTGTGCCCACGAGTTGAACACTACTACCATTGTAGCAGTCGTGGTGGCTTCATTTTAATTCAATCTATGATGCCACCATTATCTATAGGTGCAGGCGGATTGGACAGATGGTCTCGTGAGAACAAAGGATACCTTATTCAGGCCTTAGTCATGACTTGCACATTGCACAACTTCCCATACGAAGAGGCATTACCATGGAGCGGGTGGAAGGGCCAGAAACAATCATTGTCACGGTGGGGGGAGACTGAGACTGAGCTTGAAGACATGCCTACTCAATCCAAGTTTAGGCTCTGGAGCGAGATCAAAGTCTCCCTCCCCAAGCTCAGCATTAGTGCCGTCCATTGTTCATTATTCTTCCTCCCCCCTCCTCGCTCATTCATGCACTGACACACAGGTGCACAATGTAGATGAGCAAGGTAACACACTGCCCTGTAAGCACAGTTTGAAGTGGCAGTCACTGTCAGCATTCCACCAAATGTTTCTCTTATATAAAAAAAGTCTTGCATTTATATAGCGCCTTTCACGACCACCAGACATCCCAAAGCGCTTTACAGCCAATGAAGTACTTTTGAAGTGCAGTTACTGTTGTAATGTAAGAAAAATGCAGCAGTCAATTTGCGCACAGCAAGCTCCCACAAACAGCAATGTGATAATGACCAGATAATGTTTTTTAGTGATGTTTATTGAGGGCTAAATATTGGCTAGGACACTGGGGATAACTCCATAGTGCCATAGGATCTTTTATGTCCACCTGAGAGAGCAGACAGGGCCTCGATTTAACGTCTCATCTAAAAGACGGCACCTCCGACAGTGCAGCACTCCCTCAGTACTGGCATTGGAGTGTCAGCCTAGATTTTTGTGCTGAAGTCTCTGGAGTGGGACTTGAGCCCACAACCTTCTGACTCAGAGGCGAGGATGCTACCCACTGAGCCCTAGAGGAGGAAAACCCAGAGAGTAAAGTCTGCCATGTCCCCTGTACCTCACACCATCTAGTGTCTCCCAAAGCAACAATGGAAATTACAGGCTCACGTGCATCTACGCTGGGGATAGAGGAAGTGAGTTGCAAGAGGCAGCATTGAGTGAGGGAAAGGAGCAGCACTGTCCCATTTGAGGATATTATCCTCAAGCTGTTGTTCCAGGAGGTGCGACAAGGGGGGAGTACCCTTTTCGGAGCTGATGGGCACTGTCCTGTCAGGAACAGTGTGTTGGGGAAATGGCAAACTACAGTTAGTCAAGGAGTAGGGCAAGAAAGAATAAGAAGCACCTACCCTGAGCTGGGGCAGGTCCCGAACTGCTTCATCTCTCACCTCATGCTGGACCTTGAGGGCAGTCTCCTTGTACTGAGCCAATGAGAATTGGAGGGCCCCCTCTAGTTGCCCATTGTTCGGTATGTTACGTGTGCTCTATTCCTGTCAGCAGGTATGTTAGAATCTGGAAGAGCCAGCCTAGTGCCCAGCTTGCCCTTCACCTTGTGTGAGCTCATGAATGTGCAGCACGCAAAGTAGCTTCTGTTGGCAGTGTTTACTATGAGCCCAACTTGAAAAATCTATGTGCGACGTTTCAGTGCCAGTCACAATATCTGCCAGGCAGCACAATGGCCTTGCATGTGCATGTGTGGAAGGGCTAAAAGGTGCCTGAGTGTTTTACACGCAGCCCCAGTGAAGCTTGCGAGAAAACCCTTTGCAGATCTTATATAGCCATGTTCCTGGAGTTGGCATATTCTGCGTACTCTTCTCCTGGCAGCCTTCTTGAGTCCCGAAAATTTTGATCGCATCTGCTCCCATGAGATATGGATATAAGAGACTTAATTAGTTCCCTTGGCAGCTCCACTCAGGGATATTTTGAGCACAGCTCCTCGCTGCTTCGAAGAGTGCTATCCCCCTTTACTGCATCTCCGGAAGCAGCACCTCAAGGTCAGCATCCACTAATATGACAGTTTTGCTCCTTTGCTTTCTGCTTCACATTCTTGTTTTCCAGGACGCCTCCCTTTTAGATGTGAGCAGCAGCCCTTTAAAAGCTGCTGGCTCCCCGGTAATCCCTGCTCTGTTCAACGCGTGCAGGGAGATTGTACAAATATATTATTAAAACAATCGGACCGTGCTAAGTTATATAAAGTCAGCCTCCTGAGCAAAATGCATGAGATTCAATCCGGTCTCGACATCACTGCAACAAGACCAGATAATCAGCTGCAATGTGATTTGAATTAAGGCTAGATGTTCAAGGTGTCCTGCTGTAACCTGAGATGTTGAATGAATGATAGGCAGATAGAGGACCTAAATTAACCTTGTGCCTGCACCGTGTCCTGATGAAGTCTTTATGTGGGAGTAGCTCGTTCACCTTCCATAAAAGGTATCTGAAGTACCTCAGCATGGACAGACCAGGCTAACTTAAACCTGAATGGAAAATGCTTACTTGAACAGTCCTCCTACACATAAACTAGGTTACATTAACACAGAAAGACAGGATCGAATTGTCAGAAAAGGTTGTCTGAACAAGGCATTCACAAGTGAAACAGTGCTCTGCACCAAATTCCTGTTTGTCTAGGCTGACACTCCAGTGCCGTGCTGAGGGAGTGCTGCACTGTCGGAGGTGCCATCTTTCGGATGAGACATTAAACTGAGGCCCCGTCTGCTCTCTCAGGTGAATGTAAAAGATCCCACGGCACTATTTCGTCCTGGCCAATATTTATCCCTCAATCAACATCACTAAAAAACAATTTATCTGGTCATTATCACGTTGCTGTTTGTGGGAGCTTGCTGTGCGCAAATTGGCTGCCGCGTCACCTACATTACAACAGGGACTACACTTCAAAAAGTACTTCATTGGCTGTAAAGCGCTTTGGGACATCTGGTGGTCGTGAAAGGGGCTATAGAAATGCAAGTCTTTCTTTCTTCTTGATTGAACTCTTGATTTTTCATTTTTTTTAAAAATTATAAGAGATATGGGCCCAGAAATTGATCTCGCTCTGTTCCCGCGGGGGTAAGGCTTCCCCGCGATCTCTCACTCCGCTTGTGCTTTTTCAGATCCAGCTCGCACGAACTTGATGTTCCAGACATCAGCTGGGCAGTGCTTGCGTATCCCACCGGCGTAGTGAATTCGTGCGAGCTGTGGGATCACGTGACTCAGTTAGAGCCAATGGCAGCACACCATCTTCCATTCATAAGTTTCACATACGTGCTGTGAAATCTATGAATCTTACACCCCCCCAAAATAACAGCTAAACCTCAATTAAATTTTAAAAAAAACCATCACATTAATAAAATAAGTATAGTTAAATAAATTAACCATTTTAAATAAAAAATTAAATTTTTGAAAAAATTTAAAATCTTTTAAAAAGTTATAAAAATAAACTTACCTGTCTTTAAAGTCTCTAAAAAAGATATACCTGTTAAAAAAAATTCAAAAAAATACTTAATTCACTACTTACCTTGTTAAAAGTGGGTCTTACTCCTCCTTTTTCCATTTCTAAAATCTTCCGTACTTACCTGCGCGTCCAAAGCATGAAGTGCACAGCGTGCGCGCAGCCTGTAGCGCGCACGCGATGCACCGAGGAACCGCCCCCTTTTCAAAAGACCAAGTGCCGGTTTTCAGCGAGAGTACGCAGTGCGTACTCTCGCGTCGCGGGATGAATTTTTGGCCCAATATATATCAGGATGATACAGTGCAAAATCTTACATATTTGGGAAAATATCTCAAATAGCAGTTGTGACTTAGGGCTGTTTAAACAGCTTTAATCTGATATTTGTATTGTGAAGGAGGTAACATATAAATAACGTTAACTCTGTTTCTCTCTCCACGGATGCTGCCTCGCCTGCTGAGTTTTTCCAGCGTTTTCTGTTGTTATAACATATCAATACATTGGGCTGGATTTTCATTGACCCGTGGAGGCGGGTTTGGAGGCGTGTGGGGGGTTAAAATTGCGAAAACTGGTGGGCGGGCACAAGTCCGCCTCCATCCCGCCTCCACGCAATTTTCATTACATCGTGTCTGCTGGTCCCGACTCCGTCCCACCTTTAAGAGGCGGGATAGGCTGTTAAGGCCCTTAACAAGCACTAAATTGGCTCTATAATGCCATTTTGAAAGGCCTTTGTGATTTTCACCCTTGTTCTACGTGAAGCACGCCTGTTCTGAACCATGAATGTGAAACCTGGCGGTAAGACATTTCGAAAGCTGACTATCAGCTGCAGGTCCACTATTACAATGGAGTAGTAGTAGTAGTAGGAAAAATATCTGGGAGCAGACCTAGGGCAGCTGCTGCTGCTCATTTTGCCTTCAGGTCCTCTCACAGCAAAGGCAAGGTTCTCTCTCTCTCTCTCTCTCTCTCTCTCAGGGCTGCTGCTGCTCATTTTGCATCCAGGTCCTCTCACAGCAAAGGCCAGGCAGTCTTTGCAGACCTTCAATGCAGTAGCAATGATGACATCATCAGAGGCGACTTTCAGGCTGAAAACACTAATTGGTTCATGGGTTCCCACATGCTGGAACTCAATTGCCCAATTAGGTGAAAATCACATCAATCTCCCACATCCAATTGCAGTCGGGTGGATAACACGAAAAGTGGATGACACGACTCCAACCCACCCCAGTATCAAAATCCAGCCCATGGAGTGCAATTTCTAATGGGATTGGGACAGAGGTAAACTGGAAAATAACCATTTAAAAGAGAAATAATGCTAAATACCCAACACTTACACCAGCATGCATCAACTAAATGGGTTAAATCTGGGAACTTAAATTGTTTCCTTTAAGATTTTTAGAAAAGAAATCCCTTTTTCTTTATTCACTGCTCGGAATATCTTTTCAGTTCAGTGTTTTAAAGGAAGGGCTTTCACTTTTATTGTGCTTCCTTTGCCCAGATCGTGCCCCACCCATGGCCAGGGCCAAAGTCAGAGCCACCCAAACACATCATCAATGTTCCTGTGATCCGATCCAGGAAGCAACGCTTGACAAGAAGCTGTGCCTGATTTTCCAACCTGGAGAAAGAGCCTGGTTTCCAGTCACGACTTTCCCAAGGTGTTGGAGCAGAGCCTGGAAATGCAGCAAATATCCATATCACAGTTAGAAACCCCCACCCCAGTGCTCCATCAGCCAGTCCCTAATATGCTGTCTCCAACACCCTGGGCTAGAAATTCGTTGTAGCCAAGGAATGGGCGGTGTCAGTAGAAAAGTTGGAGATTTAGCGGCAGACGCAAATGCTCTGGACTGCACGAAAAATTCCTGCTCACTGCTCTAAAATGATTGGAGTCCTAAAGCAAGTCTTAAAACCCAAGCTCATTGGCTTTACACTTAAAGGGTGGACCAATATCAGGTGCAGTCTAATCACAACTCATCATTGCCACTGGCTTTTTTCACTATTTAAAGGGCAGGTTCATTGATGCTGCAGCATCTCATTCTCAGCATTGCTGGCTGTGCAGCTGCCTCAGAAAGCAGAAGCAGGACAAGGAGAAGGAGCCGGAGGACTGAACCAGGTGTGCTCATGGCAGGTCTATACTACAGGGAGAGAGCCTGCAGATTCTACAATGAAGCATTGGAGGCATTAGTTTTCGCTGTGGAGAGACCGAGGGCGATGCTCTACCCGGCAAGTGGCAGGAGGCCATCGCCGTAAGTCTTCCACACCATGTGGAGGGAGGTAATGCAGCATGTCTCGGGCAGCACTGGGGTCCCCAGGACCCACACACTGTGCAGGAAGAAATTTAATGGGTGCTTCAACAAATGCTACATACGACCATCTGTACCAAAATCTTCACACACTGCCCAAAGCACCACATCCCCAGCACTCACCCACCAACAATCTCTACCTACCAACACTCACACCCACATCTCACACCTTGGACACAATGGCAGCTATTCAACTATGGCAGGCGCATCACCCAAACACATTGCTCCACACTCACTCACACACTTTCCTTTCTCTTGCAAGCCAAGGTGGCGCACAACAGGAGGGAGCAGGAGCACACAGATGGGGGACAAATCGACACCCAACCACTGACTGCACTGGAGAATCAAGTGCTGCAAATCATTGGGCCCAAGTAGTGGGCGCCGTGGTCACCGGCGATGTTGACACTCTTGGGGACAACAATGGTATGTTCATCCCTACTCCTTCTTCTCACATCGCACTTCCCCCTCACCCCACGAGCCTTTCGCACTTTCCAGCTAATCATGCTGTATGTATGCATGCCTTTGTCCCTTCCTGCCCCCCCTCCCCTCACCTTAACCCAACTCTTGTGCCTTTATGCTTTCAGATAATCAGCAAGCACCTGAACAGCCTATCCCTGAGGGCACAGTAGAGAGCGAGGCGGGAGAAGAGGAGGAGCAAGAACAAACCGCGTCACTGCACGTCTCACCCGCAGACACCAGCTCAGATACTGGCACTACGCATTCTTTAGAGGCTATTACAGCAGCAGGATCTGCACAGGGTGAGGCACCGAGGATGAGTGGGCTGCAACAACACCAGGGCGAAAGGGTAGCTCGGGGGCCAGCTCCCCAGAGGGCGAGTTCACACGTGAGTTCTGCTGCACAGGACTCAGATGAGGACCTCGATGGGGAGACCTTTGGAAGAAGGGTGATGGGCATGCACATGGAGATGATAGGCAAGGGTGCCCGAGTGCCTGTTGGCAATGGTAAGGAGCTTGGAGGAGTCCGCCTCCAACATTGCACAAGGCTCTGCGCACACCATGGAGCCCATCATTTCCAGTCTGCAAAGGATGGTAGACTCCCAGAGAGACCGTGGTGACCTAGACCTGATGCTGCATGTGATAAGCGAGCTGGCAGCTTCCATTGCAGCACAGGCGGAAGCGACGCAATGTCTTAGTGCTGTAATGCAGTCTATGGTTGGTGGCATTCAATCTCAGACTGCTCTCATGCAGTCTCATCTTGATGCCACGCAATCTCTGACTGCTGCCATCGTGGCTGGGTCTACCACCGTCGACCAGGGCTTTCACGGTGTCGCAGCAGGCCAGCAATCTGTGCTCCAACAGATTGCTAGGAATGTTGAGGTGCCACCCCAGGGGAGTGGCAGTGGGTCAGTGGAGCAGGAACCTGCTGTTCTCTAGCAGGATGACAGCATTCCTGCTCCCACCACTGCCACTCCGCCATTGCCCTTGTCGCTGTCTGTCATCCAGCCAGTTCAGACTGCTGCCGCCCATGCTGAGGTGGTGCAGTCTACAGCCAGGCCTTCCAGGTCCAGAGCTGGTCGAGGGCGTACTGCAAGGTCATCTGAAGTCTCCCGCACGGACACTCAGCAGCCTTCCACCAGCCGTGCTGCAGCCATTGGGCCAACACTTCGTAGGAGCACTAGAGTAGGCAAAGGAGTAGTAATGAGAGGCACTAAGGGATTGCACAAAAGTGAAAAGTAAATATTTTTGGTGTAAATATGTGTACATTACTTTTTGATAAACTTATTACTTCACTTACCATTCTTTTGTGGTGTCTGTCATTTCATCTTTGCGCTGTGATACGGCCTGCGAGAGGGATGGAATGATGGGGATGTGGTGTGCAAAGGGGATCTGGGGTTTAAGTCATCCTGGTGTGAGGCTAGAGGTCTGTTTGGAGGAGGTGGCAGTGTTCTATCCATCTAATACACTGCTTCTCGCTTAATTAAAGGTAGGAGAAGTGCTCTCGGAATACCCTCGGAGGGTAATGCCTCCTGGTGAGAGTCCTGATATCCCTCATTTCTCTGTGCACATGTTCCCGTATTTCTCGCTGCCTATGCTCCCTCCGCCATAGATCCTGGAGGGCGAGGTGGCACGCCAGTACAGCCCCCATTAATGTTACCAAGTGCAGCAGTTTGATTCTTTGAAGAATAAATGTAGCTACTTTTTAGTTGCCACAAGACTCCTGATACAAAATAACCTTGAAATTACTGAATGAAACTGTTGCAGTCGGTGAAACTAACAAGAAACCACTGAAATAACAACAGAAAATGCTGGAAACACTCAGCAGGTCAGGCAGCAGCCATGGAGAGAGAAAAAAACAGTGGCCCAGAAATTCGGCTCTTGTCGGGTGAGTACGCGTGTGTACTCACCCGTAAGGCCACTTGAAGTGCCGGTTTCCTGCATGCACTGCGCATGTGCGGGAAACCAGAACTTCCGGTCTCGTGAAGGGAGGGGTTCAGAGGTGAACTGCGTGCGCGGGAGAGGCTGCGCGCACGCAGCGAACTTAGGTTTTTTTTCAGGTTTCTCCGGGAAGTATGGAAGAAGCTGCGCTTTTAAAAAGGAGGCGCAAGACCCGTTTTTAACAAGGTAAGTGGTTAATTAATTACAATTTAAAAACATTTTCAACAGGTTTATCTTTTTAGATACTTTAAAGAAAGGTAAGTTTATTTTTAGCACCGTTAAAAAGTATAATTAATTGATGTCACGATCTGCCTCATTTACATTTTTATAGCAAGCGCAGGCAACGGCAGTGCTGCCGACCTGCCCAAAATGGCGGCCACTGCGGGACATAGAAACATAGAAACATAGAAGATAGGAGCAGGAGTAGGCCATTCAGCCCCTCGAGCCTGCTCCGCCATTCGATGCGATCATGGCTGATCATCCAAATTCAGTACCCTGTCCCTGCTTTCTCCCCATATCCCTTGATCCCTTTAGCCTTAAGAAATATATCTATTTCCTTTTTGAATATATTTAATGAATTGGCCTCAACTGCTTTCTGTGGTAGAGAATTCCACAGGTTCACCACTCTCTGGCTGAAGAAATTCCTCCTCATCTCAGTCCTAAATGGCTTACCCCTTATCTTTAGACTGTGACCCCTGGTTCTGGACTCCCCCGCCATCGGGAACATCCTTCCTGCATCTAGTCTGTCTAGTCCTGTTAGGATTTTATAAGTTTCAATGAGATCCCCTCTCATTCTTCTAAACTCTAGCGAATATAAGCCTAATCGACCCAATCTCTCTTCATATGTCATTCCTGCCATCCCAGGTATCAGTCTGGTGAATCTTTGCTGCACTCCCTCCATGGCAAGAACATCCTTCCTCAGATAAGGCGACCAAAACTGCACACAATACTCAAGGTGTGTTCTCACCAAGGCCTTATACAACTGCAGCAAGACATCCTTGCTCCTGTACTCGAATCCTCTCGCTATGAAGGCCAACATACCATTTGTCTTCTTAACCGCCTGCTGCACCTGCATGCTTACCTTCAGCGACTGGTGCACAAGAACTCCCAGATCTCGTTGCACTTCCCCTTTTCCCAATCTATTGCCCTTCAGATAATAATCTGTCTTCCTGTTTTTGCCACCAAAGTGGATAACCTCGCATTTATTCACATTATACTGCATCTGCCATGCATCTGCCCAATCACCCAACCTGTCCAAATCATACTGGAGTTTCTCTGCATCCTCCTCACAGCACACACGCCCACCCAGCTTTGTGTCAGCTGCAAACTTGGAGATATTACATCTACTTCCCTTGTCTAGATCATTAATATATATTGTGAATAGCTGGGGTCCTAGCACCGATCCCTGCGGTACCCCACTAGTCACTGCCTGCCACTCGGAAAAAGACCCATTTATTCCAACTCTTTGCTTCCTGTCTGCCAACCAGTTCTCTATCCAAATCAGTACCTTACCCCCAATCCCATATGCTTTAACTTTGCATGCTAATCTCTTATGCGGGACCTTATCGAAAGCCTTCTGAAAGTCCAAATACACCACATCCACTGGTTCTCCCTTATCTATTCTACCAGTTACATCCTCAAAAAATTCCAGTAGATTAGTACCTTTTGTAAATCCATGTTGACTTTGTCCGATCCTGTCACTGTTTTCCAAGTGCTCTGCTATTACATCTTTTATAATGGACTCTAGCATTTTGCCCACTACTGATGTCAGGCTTACCGATCTATAATTCCCCGTTTTTTCTCTACCACCTTTTTTAAATAGTGGGGTTACATTAGCTACCCTCCAATCCATTGGAACTGTTCCAGAGTCTATAGAATTTTGAAAGATGACCAGCAATGCATTTACTATTTCTAGGGCCACTTCCTTAAGTACCCTAGGATGTAGATTATCAGGCCCTGGGGATTTATCGGCCTTCAATCCCGTCAATTTCCCTAACACCATTTCCCTACAAATACTGATTTCATTCAATTCCTCCCTTTCATTAGACCCTATGTTTCCTGACATCTCTGGGAGTTTATTTGTGTCCTCCTTTGTGAAGACAGAACCAAAGTATGTATTTAATTGGTCTGCCATTTCTTTGTTCCCCATTATAAATTTCCCTGATTCTGACTGCAAGGGACCTACGCTTGACTTCACCAATCTTTTTCTCTTCACATATCTATAGAAGCTTTTACAGTCAGTTTTTATGTTCCCTGAAAGCTTACTCTCATATTCTATTTTCCCCCTCGTAATTAATCCCTTTGTCCTCCTTTGCTGAATCCTAAACTGTTCCCAATCCTCAGGTTTGCTGCTTTTTCTGGCCAATTTATATGTCCTCTCCTTGAATCTTATGCTATCCCTAATTTCCCTTGTTAGCCACGGTTGAGTCACCTTTTTTGTTTTATTTTTATGCCTGAAACCGGTACTTACGAGGTCCCTACGGGTGTGCACACAGGTCGTACATACCCGTAGGCATCCAAAATTACGGGCCATAATCTCCAACACACACGCTGGGCTGGATTTTGCCATTGGGGGCGGGCTGGGGGCGTGTCAGGTGGTTGTCGTGTCAGGATCCTGACTCCGATGTGAAGTGGGACAAAAGTGCGATTTTCCCCGAATTGGGCTCTTGATTTCCGGCGTGTGGAAACCCCTGGCCCAATGAGCCTTCTCACACAGAAAGTCACCTCCGATGACGTCATCAATGCTGCTGGATTTAAGGCCTGCAAGCAGCCTTGCTTCTTTTTCAGCCTTTAAACTTTATGCCCATTGTTCTGAGCGCTTCCTTCAGCAATTATGTCCACCAGTAGACCAAAGTGTGCTCCAAGATTCGATGAGCCCTCCCTCCAAGCTCTGGTGGAGGGAGCAAGAGCAAATAAGGAGGTGGTCTTCCCTTCCTCAGGGAGGAAAAAGCCTCCCCAGCAGACTAAAGCTGTGTGGCTGCAAGTGGCCCAAGAGGTAAACTCAATCTCTATGTGCCGCAGAACCTGGCTGCAATGCAGGAAGGGGTTTTATGACCTTCTCCGCACAGGAAAAGTGAGTATGTCATTCCCATCACCCTCAATCTGATCCCATCGCCTCTCCTCACCAGCATTCTGCTTTGCCAACCTCTTCCTCCACATCCCACTTGACACTTACATCCCTGCACCCTTACCTATTCCCTCTCTCTCTATGGTCACATTCACTTAACTATTCAACCATGCAGCCCTCACACTCCCTATCACTGTGATGCAATGACAACAACTTACAACACACAGGGAGGGCCCTTTGTCTCCTTCTAAGCATCTATGCTGTGGATTCTCTACACTCACTCCTTCATTCTCACTCAAACTCCACTTGTGTCCCTCATTGCAGGAAAAGAGAGCCCACAATAAGAGGGAAAGAGCGAGGACAGGAGGAGGGCCACCCTCAGTAGCCCAGCTCACCACTGCAGAGGAGGCGGCCCTGGAGATCGCCGGAGTTGAGGACGATTCGCAAGTGGGGGACGGACAGACGGGCGCATCACAGCAAGCTGATGACAGAATAGTTTTGCATCTCTTTCATTGACATTTCATGAGTGACTGATAATGATTCTGATGCTCTAACAGATTGACTTATGATCATCTGCACTATTCAATGTGCATGTAACCTTGACCTCACATCTCTAACTCTTTCCTTTACTCCGCCACAGGACCATCGAGAGCCCCCGTCCCCACTGTCCAGGAGGAACAGCCTGAGCTTCCAGACTCCTCAGAGGAAGCTGCAACCTCTGAGGACGCAGCGTCAGCAGAATTCAGCGCACCCAGCACCAGCACAGACACTCACACCTCGGTGGGACCTTCGCAAGATAGAGTAGTGTTGTCACCAGGTGTATCACAGCTCACAAGTGAGCATCAGCAGATGGTGGAGACAGGGACAGCAGTGGAAGGTCCTCGTCGGAGGGCGCAGGACTCTGCTAGCTCGGCTCAGCTGCATGTCGACCCTGTGCCTCCGGGTCCATCCAGAAGGAGAGCGGTGCTGGAACTCCAGGAACAGGTGCAGGAGTCTCTGGCAGGTTTTGTCTCCAAGGTCGCTGCGAGTGTGGAGCGAATGGAGGAGTCCATCGCTAATATGAGCAGAGCCTTTGTGGAGGCATTGGTGCATGAACGCATCACCATGGAAAGGATGGCTGCCTCCGTGGTAAGGCTGGCTACCGTAGAGGAGAGGATGGCTACGGCCATGGAGGAGCTTAGTCGCCAGGGTATTGAAAACATGGTCATTGTTCAGAATAGACTGGCATCTCTTGAGGAGCGATGGTCAGCTATTGAGCAAACAAACCAGACCTTCATGGAAGTCCTCTGGAGTAGGACTTCCAGTGCAGAAACGGGTCCTCATGGCCCCCTGAAGTGCAGCAAGGTGCTGCCAAGCCACTTGCTATCTCTGAAGTGGGGTTGACCCATGAGAGGGATGGTGGTGGCAGACAACAAGGAACTGGGGGCTCCTCTCCAAGCGCTCACACGACCATGCCACTGCAAAGCCCTCGGTCAGAGCCCCACCAGAGTCCTCACCCAACTGAGATCGGCGTCTCAGCCCCTGCACAGCTGCAGGAGCAGCAGACTGTTGCCGAGCCCTCACAGGCTCGCAACCCCAGAGGACGGCCGCCAAAGATGTCGAGACAGGAGCAGCAAGAAAGTGAGCAAGGGGCCTCCACATCTGCTGAAGCCACAGGAGAAGCACCACGTAGGAGCACGCATTAGAGGAAGATAAAGCACAAGTAGTCACAAGGTTAGTCACTTGGGTGTTCTGTTGTATTGATTTTTGACAAGCCATCCTTGAATTGTTATGATAAACAGATTTGATGGCAAACTGTTGAAGTTGTGGCCTGTGTCATTTCGCAAATGGGACTTCCACATTGAGGGCCTAGGGCAACTTTCAATTGTCAGTATGGTGGTCAGAGTGATAGGAATCCACAGGTTCTTGTCTATTGTCGATGCTCTGGTAAGAAGGTGCGAGGCAAAAGTGTTTGATTGTGCAGGCTAAGCACATCTGACCAACATGAGTGCGTCCCTTGCATCCCGGGCAGCAATGTGGTCGCGCGCTGGTGCCTTCTGGCCTGTGCAGCTTCAGGTGGGTGAGCAGCAGCAGCTTGGCGCTCCTGTTGTTTCTCCTGCTGTTGGTGCTGCTGTTGTTCAGGGTTCTGCTGGTCTTCCTCTGAATCTGATGTCCAGGAGGAAAGGAAATAAATGGTACCCATGCTTTTAGTATATACCTCAGTTGAGGAAGCGCTCAGTCAAGGTGAGGAGAGGGGTTTCCCAGGAGGTCACACTGGAGATGGGTGTCAGGCTCCAAACTTCCACAACAATGAGATGGCATGCTAAAAGATCCCCCAGACCTGAGACAACAAAGTTCTGTCACCTGCAAAGGATCATTGGTGAAAACTCCTTTTTAATGGTGGAGCTGCAGCTGTTAGTAAGCAGTCCACTTGTGAGGCCGCCAGGATTCACTGGCGTGTGCCAGAAGAGACATGCAGGACGGGGGAAATGTGTTAAAATCAGAAAGGCCTCTCAAAATGGGATCATAGAGGCAATTAACTGGTTCTTAAGGGCCTTAAAGGCCTATTCTGCCTCTTGGAGGCGGGATGGAAATGGGGTCTGAAATCACGAATGTGGGAAAATTGCTCAGAGGCGGGATGGAGGCGGGATTGGACCCATCCGCCATTTTTTGCGATTTTGACAACTCACACGCCTCCAAACCCGCCTCCACGGGCCTGGTAAAATTGAGCCCGCTGTCTCTAACAGGATCTAATATTGTGACAGACCGGGTGTGATATAGTGACAGACAGGGTGTGATATAGTGACTGACAGGGTGTGATATAGTGACAGACAGGGTGTGATATAGTGACTGACAGGGTGTGATATAGTGACAGACAGGGTGTGATATAGTGACAGGCAGGGTGTGATATAGTGACAGACAGGGTGTGATATAGTGACAGACAGGGTGTGATATAGTGACAGGCAGGGTGTGATATAGTGACAGACAGGGTGTGATATAGTGACAGACAGTATGTAATATAGTGACAGACAGGGTGTGATATAGTGTTAGACAGCGTGTGATATAGTGACAGACAGGGTGTGATATAGTGTTAGACAGCGTGTGATATAGTGACAGACAGTGTGTAATATAGTGACAGACAGCGTGTGATATAGTGACAGACAGGGTGTGATATAGAGACAGAGAGGGTGTGATATAGTGACAGACAGGGTGTGATATAGTGACAGACAGCGTGTAATATAGTGAGAGACAGGGTGTGATACAGTGACAGACAGGGTGAGATATAGTGACAGACAGGGTGTGATATAGTGACAGACAGGGTGTGATATAGTGACAGACAGGGTGTGATATAGTGACAGACAGCGTGTGATATAGTGACAGACAGGGTGTGATACAGTGACAGACAGGGTGTGATATAGTGACAGACAGGATGTAATATAGTGACAGACAGGGTGTAACATAGTGACAGACAGGGTGTAATATAGTGACAGACAGCGTGTGATATAGTGACAGACAGCGTGTGATATAGTGACAGACAGCATGTAATATAGTGACAGACAGGGCGTAATATAGTGACAGACAGCGTGTGATATAGTGACAGAGAGGGTGTGATATAGTGAAAGACAGCGTGTGATATAGTGACTGACAGCGTGTGATATAGTGACTGACAGGGTGTAATATAGTGACAGACAGGGTGTGATATAGTGACAGAGAGGGTGTGATATAGTGACTGACGGGGTGTGATATAGTGACAGACAGGGTGTGATATAGTGACTGACGGGGTGTGATATAGTGACAGACAGGGTGTGATATAGTGACAGACAGGGTGTGATATAGTGACAGACAGGATGTAATATAGTGACAGACAGGGTGTAACATAGTGACAGACAGGGTGTAATATAGTGACAGACAGCGTGTGATATAGTGACAGACAGCGTGTGATATAGTGACAGACAGCATGTAATATAGTGACAGACAGGGCGTAATATAGTGACAGACAGCGTGTGATATAGTGACAGAGAGGGTGTGATATAGTGAAAGACAGCGTGTGATATAGTGACTGACAGCGTGTGATATAGTGACTGACAGGGTGTAATATAGTGACAGACAGGGTGTGATATAGTGACAGACAGGGTGTGATATAGTGACTGACGGGGTGTGATATAGTGACAGACAGGGTGTGATATAGTGACTGACGGGGTGTGATATAGTGACAGACAGGGTGTGATATAGTGACAGACAGGGTGTGATATAGTGACAGACAGGGTGTGATATAGTGACAGACAGGGTGTGATATAGTGACAGACAGGGTGTAATATAGTGACAGACAGGGTGTGATATAGTGATAGACAGGGTGTAATATAGTGACAGACAGGGTGTGATATAGTGACAGACAGCGTGTAAGATAGTGACAGACAGGGTGTGAGATAGTGACAGACAGGGTGTGATATAGTGACAGACAGCGTGTGATATAGTGACTGACAGGGTGTGATATAGTGACTGACGGGGTGTGAGATAGTGACAGACAGGGTGTGATATAGTGACAGACAGGGTGTGATATAGTGACAGACAGGGTGTGATATAGTGACAGACAGGGTGTAATATAGTGACAGACAGGGTGTAATATAGTGACAGACAGGGTGTGATATATTGACAGACAGCGTGTAATATAGTGACAGACAGGGTGTGATATAGTGACAGACAGGGTGTGATATAGTGACAGACAGGGTGTGATATAGTGACAGACAGCGTGCAATATAGTGAAAGACAGGGTGTGATATAGTGACAGACAGGGTGTGATATAGTGACAGACAGGGTGTAATATAGTGACAGACAGGGTGTGATATAGTGACAGACAGCGTGTGATATAGTGACAGACAGGGTGTGATATAGTGACAGACAGGGTGTGATATAGTGACAGACAGCGTGTAATATAGTGACAGACAGGGTGTGATATAGTGACAGACAGGGTGTGATATAGTGACAGACAGCGTGTAATATAGTGACAGACAGGGTGTGATATAGTGACAGAGAGCGTGTAATATAGTGACAGACAGGGTGTGATATAGTGACAGACAGGGTGTAATATAGTGACAGACAGGGTGTGAAATAGTGACCGACAGGGTGTGATATAGTGACAGACAGCGTGTGATATAGTGACAGACAGGGTGTAATATAGTGACAGACAGGGTGTGATATAGTGACAGACAGCGTGTGATATAGTGACAGACAGGGTGTAATATAGTGACAGA
This sequence comes from Squalus acanthias, assembly GCA_030390025.1. Taxonomy (NCBI): domain Eukaryota; kingdom Metazoa; phylum Chordata; class Chondrichthyes; order Squaliformes; family Squalidae; genus Squalus; species Squalus acanthias. The sequence goes on from CM059443.1 coordinate 47,335,205, forward strand.
CAGGGTGTGATATAGTGATAGACAGGGTGTAATATAGTGACAGACGGTGTAATATAGTGACAGACAGCGTGTGATATAGGGACAGACAGGGTGTACTATAGTGACAGACAGGGTGTGATATATTGACAGACAGGGTGTGATATAGTGACAGACAGGGTGTGATATAGTGACAGACAGGGTGTGATATAGTGACAGACAGGGTGTGATATAGTGACAGGCAGGGTGTGATATAGTGACAGACAGGGTGTGATATAGTGACAGACAGGGTGTGATATAGTGACAGGCAGGGTGTGATATAGTGACAGACAGGGTGTGATATAGTGACAGACAGTATGTAATATAGTGACAGACCGGGTGTGATATAGTGTTAGACAGCGTGTGATATAGTGACAGACAGGGTGTGATATAGTGTTAGACAGCGTGTGATATAGTGACAGACAGTGTGTAATATCGTGACAGACAGGGTGTGATATAGTGACAGACAGCGTGTGATATAGTGACAGACAGCGTGTGATATAGACACAGAGAGGGTGTGATATAGTGACAGACAGGGTGTGATATAGTGACAGACAGCGTGTAATATAGTGAGAGACAGGGTGTGATATAGTGACAGACAGGTGTGATATAGTGACAGACAGGGTGTGATATAGTGACAGACAGGGTGTGATATAGTGACAGACAGCGTGTAATATAGTGACAGACAGGGTGTGATAGAGAGACAGACAGCGTGTGATATAGGGACAGACAGGGTGTGACAGAGTGACAGACAGGGTGTGATATAGTGACAGACAGGGTGTGATATAGTGACAGACAGGGTGTGATATAGTGACAGACAGGGTGTGATATAGAGACAGACAGCGTGTGATATAGTGACAGACAGGGTGTGACAGAGTGACAGACAGGGTGTGATATAGTGACAGACAGGGTGTGATTATAGTGACAGACAGGGTGTGATATAGTGACAGACAGGGTGTGATATAGTGACAGACAGGGTGTGATATAGTGACAGACAGGGTGTGATATAGTGACAGACAGGGTGTGATATAGTGACAGACAGGGTGTGATATAGTGACAGACAGGGTGTGATATAGTGACAGACAGGGTGTGATATAGAGACAGACAGCGTGTGATATAGTGACAGACAGCGTGTGACAGAGTGACAGACAGGGTGTGACAGAGTGACAGACAGGGTGTGATATAGTGACAGACAGGGTGTGATATAGTGACAGACAGGGTGTGATATAGTGACAGACAGCATGTAATATAGTGACAGACAGGGTGTGATATAGTGACAGACAGGGTACAATATAGTGACAGACAGGGTGTGATATAGTGACAGACAGGGTGTGATATAGTGACAGACAGGATGTGATATAGTGACAGACAGCGTGTGATATAGTGACAGACAGGGTGTGACAGAGTGACAGACAGGGTGTGATATAGTGACAGACAGGGTGTGATATAGTGACAGACAGGGTGTGATATAGTGACAGACAGGGTGTGATATAGTGACAGACAGGGTGTGATATAGTGACAGACAGGGTGTGATATAGTGACAGACAGGGTGTGATATAGTGACAGACAGGGTGTGATATAGTGACAGACAGGGTGTGATATAGAGACAGACAGCGTGTGATATAGTGACAGACAGCGTGTGACAGAGTGACAGACAGGGTGTGACAGAGTGACAGACAGGGTGTGATATAGTGACAGACAGGGTGTGATATAGTGACAGACAGGGTGTGATATAGTGACAGACAGCATGTAATATAGTGACAGACAGGGTGTGATATAGTGACAGACAGGGTACAATATAGTGACAGACAGGGTGTGATATAGTGACAGACAGGGTGTGATATAGTGACAGACAGGATGTGATATAGTGACAGACAGGGTGTAATATAGTGACAGACAGGGTGTAATATAGTGACAGACAGGGTGTGATATAGTGATAGACAGGGTGTAATATAGTGACAGACAGGGTGTGATATAGTGACAGACAGCGTGTAATATAGTGACAGACAGGGTGTGATATAGTGACAGACAGGGTGTGATATAGTGACAGACAGGGTGTGATAGAGTGACAGACAGCGTGTAATATAGTGACAGACAGGGTGTGATATAGTGACAGACAGGGTGCGATATAGTGACAGACAGCGTGTAATATAGTGACAGACAGGGTGTGATATAGTGACAGACAGCGTGTAATATAGTGACAGACAGGGTGTGATATAGTGACAGACAGGGTGTGATATAGTGACAGACAGCGTGTAATATAGTGACAGACAGGGTGTGATATAGTGACAGACAGCGTGTGATATAGTGACAGACAGTGTGTAATATAGTGACAGACATTGTGTAATATAGTGACAGACAGGGTGAGATATAGTGATAGACAGGGTGTAATATAGTGACAGAGAGGGTGTGATATAGTGACAGACAGGGTGTATTTAGTGACAGACAGTGTGTAATATAGTGACAGACAGCGTGTGATATAGTGACAGACAGGGTGTAATATAGTGACAGACAGGGTGTAATATAGTGACAGACAGGGAGTGATATAGTGACAGACAGGGTGTAATATAGTGACGGACGGTGTAATATAGTGACAGACAGGGTGTGATATAGTGATAGACAGGGTGTAATATAGTGACAGACAGCGTGTGATATAGTGACAGTCAGGGTGTAATATAGTGACAGACAGGGTGTAATATAGTGACAGACAGCGTGTGATATAGTGACAAACTGCATGTAATATAGGGACAGACAGGGTGTACTATAGTGACAGACAGGGTGTGATATATTGACAGACAGGGTGTGATATATTGACAGACATTGTGTGATATAGTGACAGACAGGGTGTAATATAGTGACAGACAGGGTGTGATATAGTGACAGACAGGGTGTGATATATTGACAGACATTGTGTGATATAGTGACAGACAGGGTGTAATATAATGACAGACAGGGTGTGATATAGTGACAGACAGGGTGTGATATAGTGATAGAGAGGGTGTGATATAGTGACAGACAGGGTGTGATATAATGACAGACAGAGTGTGATATATTGACAGACATTGTGTGATATAGTGACAGACAGGGTGTAATATAGTGACAGACAGGGTGTGATATAGTGACAGACAGGGTGTAATGTAGTGACAGACAGGTGTGATATAGTGATAGAGAGGGTGTGATATAGTGACAGACAGGGTGTGATATAGTGACACACAGGGTGTGATATAGTGACAGACAGGGTGTGATATAGTGACAGACAGGATGTAGCATAGTGACAGACAGGGTGTGATATAGAGACAGACAGGGTGTGATATAAAGACAGACAGCGTGTGATATAGTGACAGACAGGGTGTCATATAGTGAACGACAGCGTGTGATATAGTGACAGACAGGATGTAATATTGTGACAGACAGGGTGTGATATAGTGATAGACAGGATGTAATATACTGACAGAAAGGGTGTGATATAGTGACAGACAGGGTGTGATATAGTAAAAGACGGGATGTAATATAGTGACAGACAGGGTGTGATATAGAGACAGACAGGGTGTGATGTAGTGACAGACAGCGTGTGATGTAGTGACAGACCGGGTGTGATATAGTGACAGACAGGGTGTAATATAGTGACAGACAGCGTGTGATATAGTGACAAACTGCATGTAATATAGGGACAGACAGGGTGTACTATAGTGACAGACAGGGTGTGATATATTGACAGACAGGGTGTGATATATTGACAGACATTGTGTGATGTAGTGACAGACAGGGTGTAATATAGTGACAGACAGGGTGTGATATAGTGACAGACAGGGTGTGATATATTGACAGACATTGTGTGATATAGTGACAGACAGGGTGTAATATAGTGACAGACAGGGTGTGATATAATGACAGACAGGGTGTGATATATTGACAGACATTGTGTGATATAGTGACAGACAGGGTGTAATATAGTGACAGACAGGGTGTGATATAGTGACAGACAGGGTGTAATGTAGTGACAGACAGGGTGTGATATAGTGATAGAGAGGGTGTGATATAGTGACAGACAGGGTGTGATATAGTGACACACAGGGTGTGATATAGTGACAGACAGGGTGTGATATAGTGACAGACAGGATGTAGCATAGTGACAGACAGGGTGTGATATAGAGACAGACAGGGTGTGATATAAAGACAGACAGCGTGTGATATAGTGACAGACAGGATGTAATATTGTGACAGACAGGGTGTGATATAGTGACAGACAGGATGTAATATGCTGACAGACAGGGTGTGATATAGTGACAGACGGGATGTAATATAGTGACAGACCGGGTGTGATATAGTGACAGACAGGGTGTGATATAGTAACAGACGGGATGTAATATAGTGACAGACAGGGTGTGATATAGAGACAGACAGGGTGTGATATAATGACAGACAGGGTGTGATATATTGACAGACATTGTGTGATATAGTGACAGACAGGGTGTGATATAGTGACAGACAGCGTGTGATATAGTGACAGACAGGGTGTGATATAGTGACAGACAGGGTGTGATATAGTGACAGACAGGGTGTGATATAGTGACAGACAGGGTGTGATATAGTGACAGACAGGGTGTGATATAGAGACAGACAGCGTGTGATATAGTGACAGACAGGGTGTGACAGAGTGACAGACAGGGTGTGATATAGTGACAGACAGGGTGTGATATAGTGACAGACAGGGTGTGATATAGTGACAGACAGGGTGTGATATAGTGACAGACAGGGTGTGATATAGTGACAGACAGGGTGTGATATAGTGACAGACAGGGTGTGATATAGTGACAGACAGGGTGTGATATAGAGACAGACAGCGTGTGATATAGTGACAGACAGGGTGTGACAGAGTGACAGACAGGGTGTGACAGAGTGACAGACAGGGTGTGATATAGTGACAGACAGGGTGTGATATAGTGACAGACAGGGTATAATATAGTGACAGACAGGGTGTGATATAGCGACAGACAGGGTGTGATATAGTGACAGACAGGGTGTGATATAGTGACAGAGAGCATGTAATATAGTGACAGACAGGGTGTGATATAGTGACAGACAGGGTGTGATATAGTGACAGACAGGGTGTGATATAGTGACAGACAGGGTGTGATATAGTGACAGACAGGGTGTAATATAGTGACAGACAGCGTGTGATATAGTGACAGACAGTGTGTAATATAGTGACAGACAGGTGTGATATAGTGACAGACAGGGTGTGATATAGTGACAGACAGCATGTAATATAGTGACAGACAGGGTGTGATATAGTGACAGACAGGGTACAATATAGTGAAGACAGGGTGTGATATAGTGACAGACAGGGTGTGATATAGTGACAGACAGGGTGTGATATAGTGACAGACAGGGTGTAATATAGTGACAGACAGGGTGTAATATAGTGACAGACAGGGTGTGATATAGTGATAGACAGGGTGTAATATAGTGACAGAGAGGGTGTGATATAGTGACAGACAGCGTGTAATATAGTGACAGACAGGGTGTGATATAGTGACAGACAGGGTGTGATATAGTGACAGACAGGGTGTGATATAGTGACAGACAGGGTGTGATATAGTGACAGACAGGGTGTGATATAGTGACAGACAGGGTGTGATATAGTGACAGACAGCGTGTGATATAGTGACAGACAGGGTGTAATATAGTGACAGACAGCGTGTGATATAGTGACAGACAGAGTGTAATATAGTGACAGACATTGTGTAATATAGTGACAGACAGGGTGAGATATAGTGATAGACAGGGTGTAATATAGTGACAGACAGGGTGTGATATAGTGACAGACAGGGTGTATTTAGTGACAGACAGTGTGTAATATAGTGACAGACAGCGTGTGATATAGTGACAGACAGGGTGTAATATAGTGACAGACAGGGTGTAATATAGTGACAGACAGGGAGTGATATAGTGACAGACAGGGTGTAATATAGTGACAGACAGGGTGTGATATAGTGACAGACAGGGTGTGATATAGTGACAGACAGGTGTAATATAGTGACAGACAGCGTGTGATATAGTGACAGACAGGGTGTCGATATAGTGACAGACAGCGTGTAATATAGTGACAGACAGGGTGTGATATAGTGACAGACAGCGTGTAATATAGTGACAGACAGGGTGTGATATAGTGACAGACAGGGTGTGATATAGTGACAGACAGCGTGTAATATAGTGACAGACAGGGTGTGATATAGTGACAGACAGCGTGTGATATAGTGACAGACAGTGTGTAATATAGTGACAGACATTGTGTAATATAGTGACAGACAGGGTGAGATATAGTGATAGACAGGGTGTAATATAGTGACAGAGAGGGTGTGATATAGTGACAGACAGGGTGTATTTAGTGACAGACAGTGTGTAATATAGTGACAGACAGCGTGTGATATAGTGACAGACAGGGTGTAATATAGTGACAGACAGGGTGTAATATAGTGACAGACAGGGAGTGATATAGTGACAGACAGGGTGTAATATAGTGACGGACGGTGTAATATAGTGACAGACAGGGTGTGATATAGTGATAGACAGGGTGTAATATAGTGACAGACAGCGTGTGATATAGTGACAGTCAGGGTGTAATATAGTGACAGACAGGGTGTAATATAGTGACAGACAGCGTGTGATATAGTGACAAACTGCATGTAATATAGGGACAGACAGGGTGTACTATAGTGACAGACAGGGTGTGATATATTGACAGACAGGGTGTGATATATTGACAGACATTGTGTGATATAGTGACAGACAGGGTGTAATATAGTGACAGACAGGGTGTGATATAGTGACAGACAGGGTGTGATATATTGACAGACATTGTGTGATATAGTGACAGACAGGGTGTAATATATGACAGACAGGGTGTGATATAGTGACAGACAGGGTGTGATATAGTGATAGAGAGGGTGTGATATAGTGACAGACAGGGTGTGATATAATGACAGACAGAGTGTGATATATTGACAGACATTGTGTGATATAGTGACAGACAGGGTGTAATATAGTGACAGACAGGGTGTGATATAGTGACAGACAGGGTGTAATGTAGTGACAGACAGGGTGTGATATAGTGATAGAGAGGGTGTGATATAGTGACAGACAGGGTGTGATATAGTGACACACAGGGTGTGATATAGTGACAGACAGGGTGTGATATAGTGACAGACAGGATGTAGCATTGTGACAGACAGGGTGTGATATAGAGACAGACAGGGTGTGATATAAAGACAGACAGCGTGTGATATAGTGACAGACAGGGTGTCATATAGTGAACGACAGCGTGTGATATAGTGACAGACAGGATGTAATATTGTGACAGACAGGGTGTGATATAGTGATAGACAGGATGTAATATACTGACAGAAAGGGTGTGATATAGTGACAGACAGGGTGTGATATAGTAAAAGACGGGATGTAATATAGTGACAGACAGGGTGTGATATAGAGACAGACAGGGTGTGATGTAGTGACAGACAGCGTGTGATGTAGTGACAGACGGGTGTGATATAGTGACAGACAGGGTGTAATATAGTGACAGACAGCGTGTGTATATAGTGACAAAACTGCATGTAATATAGGGACAGACAGGGTGTACTATAGTGACAGACAGGGTGTGATATATTGACAGACAGGGTGTGATATATTGACAGACATTGTGTGATGTAGTGACAGACAGGGTGTTAATATAGTGACAGGACAGGGTGTGATATAGTGACAGACAGGGTGTGTGATATATTGACAGACATTGTGTGATATAGTGACAGGACAGGGTGTAATATAGTGACAGACAGGGTTGATATAATGACAGACAGGGTGTGATATATTGACAGACATTGTGTGATATAGTGACAGACAGGGTGTAAATATAGTGACAGACAGGGTGTGATATAGTGACAGAAGGGTGTAATGTAGTGACAGACAGGGTGTGATATAGTGATAGAGAGGGTGTGATATAGGACAGACAGGGTGTGATATAGTGACACACAGGGTGTGATATAGTGACAGACAGGGTGTGATATAGTGACAGACAGGATGTAGCATAGTGACAGACAGGGTGTGATATAGAGACAGACAGGGTGTGATATAAAGACAGACAGCGTGTGATATAGTGACAGACAGGATGTAATATTGTGACAGACAGGGTGTGATATAGTGACAGACAGGATGTAATATGCTGACAGACAGGGTGTGATATAGTGACAGACGGGATGTAATATAGTGACAGACCGGGTGTGAATAGTGACAGACAGGGTGTGATATAGTAACAGACGGGATGTAATATTAGTGACAGACAGGGTGTGATATAGAGACAGACAGGGTGTGATATAATGACAGACAGGTGTGATATATTGACAGACATTGTGTGATATAGTGACAGACAGGGTGTGATATAGTGACAGACAGCGTGTGATATAGTGACAGACAGGGTGTGATATAGTGACAGACCAGGGTGTGATATAGTGACAGACAGGGTGTGATATAGTGACAGACAGGGTGTGATATAGTGACAGACAGGGTGTGATATAGAGACAGACAGCGTGTGATATAGTGACAGACAGGGTGTGACAGAGTGACAGACAGGGTGTGATATAGTGACAGACAGGGTGTGATATAGTGACAGACAGGGTGTGATATAGTGACAGACAGGGTGTGATATAGTGACAGACAGGGTGTGATATAGTGACAGACAGGGTGTGATATAGTGACAGACAGGGTGTGATATAGTGACAGACAGGGTGTGATATAGAGACAGACAGCGTGTGATATAGTGACAGACAGGGTGTGACAGAGTGACAGACAGGGTGTGACAGAGTGACAGACAGGGTGTGATATAGTGACAGACAGGGTGTGATATAGTGACAGACAGGGTATAATATAGTGACAGACAGGGTGTGATATAGCGACAGACAGGGTGTGATATAGTGACAGACAGGGTGTGATATAGTGACAGAGAGCATGTAATATAGTGACAGACAGGGTGTGATATAGTGACAGACAGGGTAGTGATATAGTGACAGACAGGGTGTGATATAGTGACAGACAGGGTGTGATATAGTGACAGACAGGGTGTAATATAGTGACAGACAGCGTGTGATATAGTGACAGACAGTGTGTAATATAGTGACAGACAGCGTGTGATATAGTGACAGACGGGTGTGATATAGTGACAGACAGCATGTAATATAGTGACAGACAGGGTGTGATATAGTGACAGACAGGGTACAATATAGTGACAGACAGGGTGTGATATAGTGACAGACAGGGTGTGATATAGTGACAGACAGGGTGTGATATAGTGACAGACAGGGTGTAATATAGTGACAGACAGGGGTGTAATATAGTGACAGACAGGGTGTGATATAGTGATAGACAGGGTTGTAATATAGTGACAGACAGGGTGTGATATAGTGACAGACAGCGTGTAATATAGTGACAGACAGGGTGTGATATAGTGACAGACAGGGTGTGATATAGTGACAGACAGGGTGTGATATAGTGACAGACAGGGTGTGATATAGTGACAGACAGGGTGTGATATAGTGACAGACAGGGTGTGATATAGTGACAGACAGCGTGTGATATAGTGACAGACAGGGTGTAATATAGTGACAGACAGCGTGTGATATAGTGACAGACAGAGTGTAATATAGTGACAGACATTGTGTAATATAGTGACAGACAGGGTGAGATATAGTGATAGACAGGGTGTAATATAGTGACAGACAGGGTGTGATATAGTGACAGACAGGGTGTATTAGTGACAGACAGTGTGTAATATAGTGACAGACAGCGTGTGATATAGTGACAGACAGGGTGTAATATAGTGACAGACAGGGTGTAATATAGTGACAGACAGGGAGTGATATAGTGACAGACAGGGTGTAATATAGTGACAGACGGTGTAATATAGTGACAGACAGGGTGTGATATAGTGATAGACAGGGTGTAATATAGTGACAGACAGCGTGTGATATAGTGACAGTCAGGGTGTAATATAGTGACAGACAGGGTGTAATATAGTGACAGACAGCGTGTGATATAGTGACAAACTGCATGTAATATAGGAACAGACAGGGTGTACTATAGTGACAGACAGGGTGTGATATATTGACAGACAGGGTGTGATATATTGACAGACATTGTGTGATATAGTGACAGACAGGGTGTAATATAGTGACAGACAGGGTGTGATATAGTGACAGACAGGGTGTGATATATTGACAGACATTGTGTGATATAGTGACAGACAGGGTGTAATATAGTGACAGACAGGGTGTGATATAGTGACAGACAGGGCGTGATATAGTGATAGAGAGGGTGTGATATAGTGATAGACAGGGTGTGATATAATGACAGACTGGGTGTGATATATTGACAGACATTGTGTGATATAGTGACAGACAGGGTGTAATATAGTGACAGACAGGGTGTGATATAGTGACAGACAGGGTGTAATGTAGTGACAGACAGGGTGTGATATAGTGATAGAGAGGGTGTGATATAGTGACAGACAGGGTGTGATATAGTGACACACAGGGTGTGATATAGTGACAGACAGGGTGTGATATAGTGACAGACAGGATGTAGCATAGTGACAGACAGGGTGTGATATAGAGACAGACAGGGTGTGATATAAAGACAGACAGCGTGTGATATAGTGACAGACAGGGTGTCATATAGTGAACGACAGCGTGTGATATAGTGACAGACAGGATGTAATATTGTGACAGACAGGGTGTGATATAGTGACAGACAGGATGTAATATACTGACAGACAGGGTGTGATATAGTGACAGACGGGATGTAATATAGTGACAGACCGGGTGTGATATAGTGACAGACCGGGTGTGATATAGTAACAGACGGGATGTAATATAGTGACAGACAGGGTGTGATATAGAGACAGACAGGGTGTGATATAGAGACAGACAGGGGTGTGATGTAGTGACAGACAGCGTGTGATGTAGTGACAGACCGGGTGTGATATAGTGACAGACAGCGTGTGATATAGTGACAGACGGGGTGTGATATAGAGACAGACAGGGTGTGATATAGTGACAGACAGCGTGTAATATAGTGACTGACAGGGTGTGATATAGTGACAGACAGGTGTAATATAGTGACAGACGGCGTGATATAGAGACAGACAGGGTGTAATATAGTGACAGACAGGATGTAATATAGTGACAGACAGGGTGTAATATAGTGACAGACAGGGTGTAATATAGTGACAGACAGGGTGTAATATAGTGACAGACAGGGTGTGATATAGTGATAGACAGGGTGTAATATAGTGACAGACAGCGTGTGATATAGTGATAGGACAGGGTGTGAGATAGTGACAGACGGGGTGTGAGATAGTGACAGACAGGGTGTGATATAGTGACAGACAGGGTGTGATATAGTGATAGACAGGGTGTAATATAGTGACAGACAGGGTGTAATATAGTGACAGACAGGGTGTAATATAGTGACAGACAGGGTGTGATATAGTGATAGACAGGGTGTGATATAGTGACAGACAGGGTGTGATATAGTGATAGACAGGGTGTAATATAGTGACAGACAGGGTGTAATATAGTGACAGACAGGGTGTAATATAGTGACAGACAGGGTGTGATATAGTGATAGACAGGGTGTAATATAGTGACAGACAGCGTGTTATATAGTGACTGACAGGGTGTAATATAGTGACAGACAGGGTGTAATATAGTGACAGGCAGCGTGTGATATAGTGACAGACAGCATGTAATATAGTGACAGACAGGGTGTAATATAGTGACAGACAGGGTGTGATATAGTGATAGACAGGGTGTAATATAGTGCCAGACAGCGTGTGATATAGTGACAGACAGGTGTAAAATAGTGACAGACAGGGTGTGATATAGTGACAGACATTGTGTGATATAGTGACAGACAGGGTGTAATATAGTGACAGACAGGGTGTGATATATTGACAGACATTGTGTGATATAGTGACAGACAGGGTGTAATATAGTGACAGACAGGGTGTGATATATTGACAGACATTGTGTGATATAGTGACAGACAGGGTGTATATAGTGACAGACAGGGTGTGATATAGTGACAGACAGGGTGTAAATATAGTGACAGACAGGGTGTGATATAGTGATAGAGAGGGTGTGATATAGTGACACACAGGGTGTGACATAGTGACAGACAGGGTGTGATATAGTGACAGACAGGTTGTGATATAGTGACTGACAGGGTGTGATATAGTGACAGACAGGATGTAGGCATAGTGACAGACAGGGTGTGATATAGAGACAGACAGGGTGTGATATAAAGACAGACAGCGTGTGATATAGTGACAGACAGGGTGTGATATAGTGACAGACAGGGTGTCAATAGTGAACGACAGCGTGTGATATAGTTACAGACAGGATGTAATATTGTGACAGACAGGGTGTGATATGGTGACAGGGTGTGATATAGTGCCAGACTGGATGTAATATAGTGACAGACAGGGTGTGATATAGTGACAGAACGGGATGTAATATAGTGAAAGACAGCGTGTGATATAGTGACAGACAGGGTGTGATATAGTAACAGACGGGATGTAATATAGTGACAGACAGGGTGTGATATAGAGACAGACAGGATATAATATAGTGACAGACAGGGTGTGATATAGAGACAGACAGGGTGTGATGTAGTGACAGACAGGGTGTGATATAGTGACAGACCGGGTGTGATATAGTGACAGACAGCGTGTGATATAGTGACAGACAGGGTGTGATATAGTGACAGACAGGGTGTGATATAGTGACAGACAGGGTGTGATATAGTGACAGACAGGGTGTGATATAGTGACAGACAGGGTGTAATAGAGTGACAGACAGGGTGTGATATAGAGACAGACAGCGTGTGATATAGTGACAGACAGGGTGTGATATAGTGACAGACAGGGTGTGATATAGTTACAGACAGGGTGTGATACAGTGACAGACAGGGTGTGATATCGAGACAGACAGCGTGTGATATAGTGACAGACAGGGTGTGATGTAGTGACAGACAGGGTGTGATATAGTGACAGACAATGTGTGATATAGTGACAGACAGGGTGTGATATAATGACAGACAGTGTGTGATATAGTGACAGACAGGATGTGATATAGTGACAGACAGGGTGTGATATAGTGACAGACAGGGTGTGATATAGTGACAGACAGGGTGTGATATAGTGACAGACAGGGTGTGATATAGTGACAGACAGCGTGTAATATAGTGACTGAAAGGGTGTTATATAGTGACAGACAGGGTGTGATATAGAGACAGACAGGGTGTGATATAGAGACAGACAGGGTGTGATATAGAGACAGACAGGGTGTGATATAGAGACAGACAGCATGTAACATAGTGACAGACAGGTTGTGATATCGTGACAAAACGCTAGTTAGGCCACAGCTGGAACACTGTGTGCAGTTCTGGTCGCCACACTATAGGAGGGATGTGATTGCATTGAAGAGGGTGCAGAGGAGATTCACCAGGATGTTACCTGGGCTGGAGCGCTTCAGCTATGAAGAGAGACTGGACAGGCTGGGTTGTGTTTCCGTGAAGCAGAGAAGGCTGAGGGGGGACTGATTGAGGTGTGCCAATATGAGGGCATAGATAGGATAGATAGAAAGGAACTTTTCCCCTTAGTAAGGGGTCAATAACCAGGGGCATAGTTTCAAGGTAAGGGGCAGGAGGTTTAGAGGGGATTTGAGGAAAAACTTTTTCACCCAGAGTGTGGTTGGAATCTGGAACTCACGGCCTGAAAGGGTGGTAGAGGCAGGAACCCTCACAACATTCAAGAAGCATTTAGATGTGCACTTGAAATGCCATAGCATACAAGGCTAACGGACCAAGTGCTGGAAAATGGGATTAGAATAGACAGGGCTTGATGGCCGGCGCAGACACGATGGGCCGAAGGGCCTCTTTCTGTGCTGTATAACTCTATGGCTCTATGGCTCTATGACGCTGTCTGTCACTATATCACACCCTGTCTGTCACTATATCACACGCTGTCTGTCACTATATCACACGCTGTCTGTCTCTATATCACACCCTGTCTGTCACTATATCACACCCTGTGTGTCACTATATCACACGCTGTCTGTCTCTATATCACACCCTGTCTGTCATTATATCACACCCTGTCTGTCACTATATCACACCCTGTCTGTCACTATATCACACCCTGTCTGTCACTATATCACACCCTGTCTGTCACTATATCACACGCTGTCTGTCACTATATCACTCGCTTTCTGTCACTATATCACACCCTGTCTGTCACTATATCACACCCTGTCTGTCACTATATCACACCCTGTCTGTCACTATATCACACGCTGTCTGTCACTATATCACACGCTTTCTGTCACTATATCACACCCTGTCTGTCACTATATCACACCCTGTCTGTCACTATATCACACCCTGTCTGTCACTATATCACACCCTGTCTGTCACTATATCACACGCTGTCTGTTAGCACTGGAGAGGTACCACCAACGCTGCCTCCGCAAGATCCTGCAAATCCATTGGCAGGATAGGCGCACCAACGTCAGTGTTCTTGCTCAGGCCAACATCCCCAGCATCGAAGCTTTGACCACGCTCGATCAGCTCCGATGGACGGGTCACATTGTGTGCATGCCCGATACGAGACTCCCAAAACAAGCACTCTACTCGGAGCTCCGACACGGCAAGAGAGCCCCAGGTGGGCAGAGGAAACGCTTCAAGGACACCTTCAAAGCCTCCTTGAAAAAGTGTAACATCCCCACCGACACCTGGGAATCCCTGGCCCAAGACCACACAAAGTGGAGGAGAAGCATCCGGGAAGGCGCCGAACACCTCGCGTCTCTTCGCCGGGAGCAAGCGGAAGCCGAGCGCAGGCAGCGCAAGGATCGCACGTCAACCCAAGCACCCCACCCACCCGCCCCTTCAACCACCGTCTGCCCCACCTGTGACAGAGACTGTAGGTCCCGCATTGGACTCATCAGTCACTTGAGAACTCATTTTAATGTGGAAGCAAGTCATCCTCGGTTCCGAGGGACTGCCTAAGAGAGAGCAGAAGAGGCTATATCACACCCTGTCTGTCACTATATCACACCCTGTCTGTCTCTATGTCACACCCTGTCTGTCTCTATGTCACACCCTGTCTGTCTCTATATCACACCCTGTCTGTCACTATATCACACCCTGTCTGTCACTATATCACACGATGTCTGTCACTATATCACACGCTGTTTGTTACTATATTAACACACATTCTGTCACTATGCCACACCCTGTCCTGTCTCTATATCACACGCTGTCTGTCACTATAAAACACCCTGTCTGTCACTATATCACACCCTGTCTGTCACTATAATCACACCCTGTCTGTCAATATATCACACCCGTCTGTCTCTATATCACACCCTGTCTGTCACTATATCACACCCTGTCTGTCACTATATCACACCCTGTCTGTCTCTATATCACACCCTGTCTGTCACTATATCACACCCTGTCTGTCACTATATCACACCCTGTCTGTCACTATATCACACCCTGTCTGTCTCTATATCACATCCTGTCTGTCACTATATCACACCCTGTCTGTCACTATATCACACCCTGTCTGTCTCTATATCACACCCTGTCTGTCACTATATCACACCCTGTCTGTCACTATATCACACGCTGTCTTTCACTATATCATACCGTCTGTCACTATATCACACGCTGTCTGTCACTATATCTCTTATTCTTCTTCTTAGGCAGTCCCTCGGATCTGAGGATGATTTGCTTCCACATTAAAAATGAGTTCTCAGGTGTCTGATGAGTCCAATGCAGGAGCTACAGTCTCTGTCACAGGTGGGGCAGACGGTGGTTGAATGGGCGGTTGGGTTGGCTGCTATAGTGACAGACAGGGTGTGATATAGTGACAGGACAGGGTGTGATAGAGAGACAGACAGGATGTGATATAGTGACAGACTGGGTGTGATATAGTGACAGACAGCGTGTGATATAGCGACAGACTGGGTGTGATATAGTGACAGACAGGTTGTATTATAACGACAGACAGGGTGTGATATAGAGACAGACAGGGTGTGATCTAGAGACAGACAGTGTGTGATATAGTGACAGACAGGTTGTATTATAACGACAGACAGGGTGTGATATAGAGACAGACAGGGTGTGATATAGTGACAGACAGGTTGTATTATAACGACAGACAGGGTGTGATATAGTGACAGACAGGGTGTGATATAGTGACAGACAGGGTGTGATATAGTGACAGACAGGGTGTGATATAGTGACAGACAGGGTGTGATATAGTGACAGACAGGGTGTGATATAGTGACAGACAGGGTGTGATATAGTGACAGACAGGGTGTGATATAGTGACAGACAGCGTGTGATATAGCGACAGACTGGGTGTGATAAAGTGACAGACAGGTTGTATTATAACGACAGGCAGGGTGTGATATAGAGACAGACAGGTTGTATTATAACGACAGACAGGGTGTGATATAGCGACAGACTGGGTGTGATGTAGCGACAGACTGGTGTGATATAGTGACAGACAGGGTGTGATATAGCGACAGACTGGGTGTGATATAGTGACAGACTGGGTGTGATATAGCGACAGACTGGGTGTGATATAGTGACAGACAGGGTGTGATATAGCGACAGACTGGGTGTGATATAGTGACAGACAGGGCGTGGTATAGTGACAGACAGCGTGTGATATAGCGTCAGACAGGTTGTATTATAGCGAAGGCCCAGATTTTAATATATAATGGATATCACACCACCACTAGGAGTTAAAGTAATATTGAAAAGTGATTCGGCAACCTGTTCAAAAGGACAATCTGTTAAATTAGGTCAGTGAAACTAATTGAAGTTTCAAAACAGTACAGCGATTAATAAAGAAACTCCTGGCATTGGTGGAATAGTCCTGGATATTCTTGTCCTTTCCTGAGTGATAAGGGATGAAATTGTGCCAAAAACCGATTCAATAGGAAGTCCTATATTCAGGAGGCTGATCATTTAATGATAAAGTACGTCGCAGTGGGTCAGAGTGACCACATGCTGACTGATAAATGCGGAACTGTTCAACCAATGTGTTGGGTGATTTTCTATTAAAGGTTATTCTGAGCGCTGTCTATATAATCTATGTTTCATTGCTCGTCGAACAGGGCTAAGTACTGTGCAAAATGATGTTAGTGTGTGTACCAATTAGTAGTTATGATTGAACCTCAGTGTGGCTCTCTGTCGAGTTTTACTGTGGCTTTGTTCTCCGTGAAGCCTGGCTTGTGTTTATTGTACAGAGCTAGCTTATCCCAGCAATGCTTATCGACAAACAATCAAACAATAACCTTTTCTGTAGCACCTTGTGTTCAAAAGATTGTTCACACATCAGAAGAGGAACGTGGCTCCATGAATGACCAGACATCATTTTGTCTCACATTTTCAGATTTTTTTGACCATTTTTCCAGGGAAAGGATTTGGAAATGATTTACATTTAACTGGCATGTTTTAAATTAAAGTGGGGTTCACACTAGGGTGGCCAACCTCCAGGATTTAAAAAGTAATCTCCTGGACGCTGCTGCCAGCAAACCCGGGAGAAAACTCATCGGGGAATTAAACAAATGTGTTCCTCGCATTTTCTTCGAACACTTTTGTTTATTAGTTGTAAAAAATATTGAAGATGAGGAAAGAGGCTGTTTGACCAGGTGGGGCAGTTGGAGGAGGGAGGTCATGTGATGAAAGCTCCAGGACAGTTCGCACAGCAACAACAATTTGCATTTATGGAGCGCCTGTAATGTAGGAGAAATGTCCAAGATGCTTCACAGAGACGTAATCAAAAAGGAAAGGGTGCTGAGGCAAAGAAGGAGGTATTAGGAGGGGCAACCAAAAACTTGGTCAAGGAAACGTGTTTTAAGAAAGGTCTTAATGGAGGTGGAGAGGCGGAGAGGTTTAGGAGAGGGCGGAGAGCTTTAGGGAGGTGGAGAGGTTAGGAGAGGCGGAGAGGTTAAGGGAGGTGGAGAGGTTTAGGAGAGGCGGAGAGGCGGAGAGGTTTAGGAGAGGCGGAGAGGTTTAGGGAGGTGGAGAGGTTTAGGGAGGTGGAGAGGTTTAGGGAGGTGGAGAGGCGGAGAGGTTTAGGAGAGGCGGAGAGGTTTAGGGAGGTGGAGAGGTTTAGGGAGGTGGAGAGGTTTAGGGAGGTGGAGAGGTGGAGAGGTTTAGGGAGGTGGAGAGGTTTAGGAGAGGCGGAGAGGCGGAGAGGTTTAGGAAGGTGGAGAGGTTTAGGAAGGTGGAGAGGTTTAGGAGAGGCGGAGAGGTTTAGGGAGGTGGAGAGGTTTAGGGAGGTGGAGAGGTTTAGAGAAGTGGAGCGGTTTAGGGAGGTGGAGAGGTTTAGAGAAGTGGAGCGGTTTTAGGGAGGTCGAGAGGTTTAGGGAGGTGGAGAGGTTTAGGGAGGTGGAGAGGTTTAGGAGAGGCGGAGAGTTTTAGGGAGGTGGAGAGGTGGAGAGGTTTAGGAGAGGTGGAGAGGTTTAGGAGAGGCGGAGAGGATTAGGAGAGGCGGAGAGGTTTTGGGAGGTGGAGAGGTTTAGGGAGGTGGAGAGGATTAGGAGAGGTGGAGAGGTTTTGGGAGGCGGAGAGGTTTAGGGAGGTGGAGAGGTTTAGGGAGGTGGAGAGGTTTAAGGGAGGCGGAGAGGATTAGGAGAGGCGGAGCGGTTTGGGGAGTTGGAGAGATTTAGGAGAGGCGGAGAGGTTTAGGGAGGTGGAGAGGTTTAGGGAGGTGGAGAGGTTTAGGGAGGTGGAGAGGTGGAGAGGTTTAGGGAGGTGGAGAGGTTTAGGAGAGGCGGAGAGGCGGAGAGGTTTAGGAAGGTGAGCGGTTTAGGAAGGTGGAGAGGTTTAGGAGAGGCGGAGAGGTTTAGGAGAGGCGGAGAGGTTTAGGAAGGTGGAGAGGTTTAGGGAAGTGGAGAGGTTTAGAGAAGTGGAGCGGTTTAGGGAGGTGGAGAGGTTTAGAGAAGTGGAGCGGTTTAGGGAGGTCGAGAGGTTTAGGGAGGTGGAGAGGTTTAGGGAGGTGGAGAGGTTTAGGAGAGGCGGAGAGTTTTAGGGAGGTGGAGAGGTGGAGAGGTTTAGGAGCGGTGGAGAGGTTTAGGAGAGGCGGAGAGGATTAGGAGAGGCGGAGAGGTTTTGGGAGGTGGAGAGGTTTAGGGAGGCGGAGAGGATTAGGAGAGGCGGAGAGGTTTTGGGAGGCGGAGAGGTTTAGGGAGGTGGAGAGGTTTAGGGAGGTGGAGAGGTTTAGGGAGGCGGAGAGGATTAGGAGAGGCGGAGCGGTTTGGGGAGTTGGAGAGATTTAGGAGAGGTGGAGAGGTTTAGGGAGGTGGAGAGGTTTAGGGAGGTGGAGAGGTTTAGGGAGGTGGAAGGTTTAGGGAGGTGGAGAGGTTTAGGGAGGTGGAGAGGTTTAGGGAGGTGGAGAGGTTTAGGAGAGGCGGAGAGGTTTAGGGAGGTGGAGAGGTTTAGGGAGGGAATTCCTGAAAGTCAGTTCTTGCCGGCTGAAATTTGTTATTTTTTGTCGTTCCAACTTTTAAAAGGTAGAATCAAGGGAGATAATTTTGACTTTAGTGTCAAACGTGCGCTATTGCTTCAGCCGCCCATTATAAAATCCCTCTCAATGTTTGAAACCAATAGAAAGGGAAAATTGGGTCGAGATGTATAACGGGCGGGTGAATCGTTATCACTCGTCTTACACTATTGCCCAAAGTCAAAATTCCTCCGAAGGGGTGAAGATCCTGATTTTGGGCAGTTTCTATAATGGCGGGCGATCCACAGAGACTGTTTTACACCCAGGCAGCTATTTTAAAATCTCCTCCAGAGTTTCTGGGGTTATGCAGCACAGCCCTTTCACATGTAGTTTACTCTGTCACTGTGAGATTGCATGTGCTGTAACAGTACCACAGAGTGCCACAGTTGGCCTGAAGTAGATGGGAGGGGGTGTTCCTGTCCTCCTCCCTCATTTATCATCCTCTGCTACACTCTGTACCTTGGTGCTTAGTCTGGCCTTGGGCCTCCATATTCTCTTGTTTGACTTCACCTGGCAGCGGATCGGAGATACGGAGAACCATGACGGGGTGACACTGCCCTCACTGATGCCCAGGGATCGTCTCCCAGGCAGATTATTGAATGTGCAGAGCGAGTTCCCAGCAGCAGGGGCAAAGCAGGGCTGCGCACAGAAGGGCTGGTGTGCCTCAGGTTGATGTCACATCTAGGCCATCTAGTCCCCTCTATTCCATCAGGCAGTGGAGACTATTTTCTTGAGCTTGTCCTAGGGATAACAGTTCCCCAGGCACAAAGTTCAGGAAAAAGGGTAGGAGATCTGGATTGTCCCTTTAACGTTACCCCGGAGATCCCCATAGCTTCCTGAAGGACGGGGTGGGAATGGTGACAGACTTGGCCTGAAGTAGATGGGAGGGGGTGTGCCTGTCCTCCTCCCTCATTTGTCATCCTCTTAATCTGCTGGGTTGCCAATAGATGGTGCTGTGGGCTGGAGGGTTTGCAGGCATCCCGGGGGCAGGCTGAAGAAGTGTGGGTAGGCCATAACAAGATTACTGTGTCCAACTCTCCCCAGGCAACAGAATCCCTACTAGGCCGTCTGCCTGCCGATCTCCCGAAGATCTCAATCACCCAGGCCTGCAGCTGCTCCTTAATGTCCTGGTCCTACTGCCAGTGCGAGGCTCTGACAGGTGTAGTACTGCAACCAGGATATTTAAATAGCCCAGGACAAGAAATTCTAGCACTTCAAGTGCACTGCTACTATCCAGTGCCCAGGCAGCATGAGGCCCAGGAAAATTGGCCTTTAGATCTACCAAAAAGCAGACAGGACCAACCAGCCAGTGCATCAGTGGTTGAGGGGGAATGAGTTGCAGAACCCAGCATAAGGAGGTACAGGGACATCTCAGGACCCAACATAAGGAGGTACAGGGACATCTCAGGACCCAAAATAAGGAGGTACAGGGACATCTCAGGACCCAACATAAGGAGGTACAGGGACATCTCAGAACCCAAAATAAGGAGGTACAGGGACATCTCAGGACCCAAAACAAGGAGGTACAGGGACATCTCAGGACCCAACATAAGGAGGTACAGGGACATCTCAGAACCCAAAATAAGGAGGTACAGGGACATCTCAGGACCCAAAACAAGGAGGTACAGGGACATCTCAGGACCCAACATAAGGAGGTACAGGGACATCTCAGGACCCAACATAAGGAGGTACAGGGACATCTCAGAACCCAAAATAAGGAGGTACAGGGACATCTCAGGACCCAACATAAGGAGGTACAGGGACATCTCAGGACCCAACATAAGGAGGTACAGGGACATCTCAAGACCCAAAACAAGGAGGTACAGGGACATCTCAGGATCCAAAACAAGGAGGTACAGGGACATCTCAGAACCCAACATAAGGAGGTACAGGGACATCTCAGGACCCAACATAAGGAGGTACAGGGACATCTCAGAACCCAACATAAGGAGGTACAGGGACATCTCAGGACCCAAAACAAGGAGGTACAGGGACATCTCAGGACCCAACATAAGGAGGTACAGGGACATCTCAGGACCCAAAACAAGGAGGTACAGGGACATCTCAGGACCCAAAACAAGGAGGTACAGGGACATCTCAGGACCCAACATAAGGAGGTACAGGGACATCTCAGGACCCAACATAAGGATGTACAGGAACATCTCAAGACTCAACATAAGGAGGTACAGGGACATCTCAAGACCCAGCTCAAGGAGGTACAGGGACATCTCAAGACTCAACATAAGGAGGTACAGTGCTACCTCAATTCCAAGGTTCTGACTCACTCTCAGCAGCCAGCCATCTCATCTAACTCTTCCCACTAGGAAAGAACCTACGAACATAGGAACAGGAGTAAGCCATTCAACCCCTGGAGCCTGTTTAGCCATTCAATTAGATTGTGGCTGATCTGTACCTCAACTCCATTTACCTGCCTTCTAGAGGGTCATTAGGGTTGGCTTCTATGATAGGTAGTGAAGAGTGCAATGTTAGGGATTGTGTTTAAACCACTGCATATGCATGTAGTGAAATGGGTGTTTCAGTGTCACAGGTGTATCTCCTCTATGACAAACTCCTCTCCCTGGCTGAAAAGATGTCCCTACAGTAGAATTGTCTGGGTTATTATCAGAGTCATCATCAGGTCCTGCCTGAAAATGGGTCTCTTCCTGTTCCTCTTCCACAGTTAATGGTTCAATTATGCAAATATCTTACAGAATGCTTGTAAAATGATGAAAGGTTTTGATAGAGTGAACAGAGAAAAGACTATTACCTCTGGTTGGATATCAGTGAAGAGGGGGTCACAAATTTAAATTTAGCATAAGAGAGTGAGGAATGAGGCTGGAGGAAATATCTTTACACAGAGATATTGTGGAGCACGGAATACTTTGCTACAGAGAGTGGTTGAGGCAGAGACCATTGCAACATTTTAGGGAAAATTGGATAAATATTTGAGGCAGAGGAAGATACAGGGTTGGTTATGGGGAGAGTGCGGGGCAGTGAGATTAATTTTGGAGTGCTCTAGAAAAGAGTTAGCACAGGCACAATGAGCTGAATGGTCTCCTTCTGTGTTGTAAACTATTAGTTTACAACTTGGCTAGAAAATTCGGTATACCCCGTTGGGGTGCTAAATTTTAAAAGAGTTGTAGGATTTGCACCAGGCGCGAATCCTTCTGACCTCCCGCTAAATTGATTGTTAGCGCTCCAAGAAAAACTGGAAGCCAAATCAGGCGCTAATCACCTAACTTGAGGGCGCTACACACAGAGAGAGCGGGTGCTACCCAGAGCGATACCCAATTTCAGGTGCACTCCAATCGGGACTCATCATTCACACACTGGCTCCTTTCCAGTTCTTAAAGGGGAGGGACAATCATTCAGCACAACCCATTCTCAACATTGCTGGCTCTGAAAGCGACCTCCAAGCAACTCAACAGCTACACCTCTTATCCTCATGGCTGATCCCAGCCCCAGGGAGAGAGCTCGCCGTTTCAGCAACCAGCATTGGAGGCCTTGTCGCGGCATTCGAAAGAAGGAGGGCAGTGCTGTTCCCAGCCACTGGCAGGAGGCCATTGCCCATGTCTTCAGGGCAATGTGGAGGGAAGTGGCCCAGGACATCTCGGTCAGCAGTGTGGTCCTCACGACACTCACACAGTGCCGTAAAAAATTCAACAACCTCACTCGGGTGGTCAGGGTGAGTACATGCTTCAACACGTCCTACATACCAGCATCTGAACCTCAGTCTGTTACACACTGCACAAACCACCACACCCCCCACCACTCACCCACCAAACATCTCCACCTACTCAAAACTCACATCTCACGCCTTGCCTACAATTACAGCTATTCGACTATGGCAGGCACATCTCCCAAACAGATAGCTGCACACTCACTCAACACACTTTCCTTTCTCGTGAGGCTAAGCAGGGCCACAATAGGAGGGAGCAGGAACGAACAGGGCGGGGATAAAGCGGACATCCAACAGCTTACAGACCTGGAGGAGCGAGTGCTGAGAGTCATTCGGCGACGTCGACCCCCTTAGGGCAACAACGGCATGTTCATCCCCTCTCCTTCTCTCATCCCACTACCCCCTCACACCACAAGCCTTTCCCACTTTC